>CAUYQG010289974.1:0-20291 GCA_963574415.1 Tarsius wallacei
CCTGTAATCCTAGCACTTTGGATGGCCAAGGTGAGAGGATTGCCTGAGTCCAGGGGTTTGAGACCAGCCTGGGCAACTTGGTGAGACCTTGTCTCTACAATAAATCAAAAAATTAACCAGGAATGGTGGTGTACACCTGCAGTTCCAGCTATTTGGAAGGCTGAGGTGGAAGGCTTGTCTGAACCCAGCAGGTCAAGGCTGCGGTGGCCACAAGCGTGCCACTGCACTCCAGCCCGGGCGACAGAGTGAGACTCCAACTCAAAACAAAACAAAAGAAAACAAAACAAAAACAATAGGAATTAATTTTCTCACTGTTCTGGAGGCTAGCAGTCCAAGAGCAAGGTGTGGACAGAATTGATTTCTTCTGAAGCCTCTTTTTGGCTTGTAGATGGCCATCTTCTCCCTGTGTCCTCACATGGTCTTCCCTCTGTACATGCACATGTCCTCATCTCTTCTTATAGGAACCCCAGTCATAATAGATGAAGGCCCACTCTGGTGACCTAATTTTAACTTAAGTACCTCTTGAAAGGTTATCTCCAAATACAGTCACATTCTGAGGTATTGGAGGTTAGGATTTCAACATATGAATCTGGGGTGGAGGACAAAATTCAGCTCATAACAGAAGCCATAACAAAAAATTTGCATGAAATTCTAGAACAGATAAAATTATAAGATGGAAGGCAGATCAGTGGTTGCCTGGGTCTGGGTGTAGGAGCAGGGATTGGCTGCATGAGGGGGGAAGGAGGCACAAGGAAATGTTTTGAGGTGATGGAAATGTTCTAAAATTAGATTTTGATGATGGTTGTGAAGCTGTATAAATTTACTAAAACTCACACAACTGTACACTTAAAATGGGTGAATGTGTGGCATGTAAATTATTTCTCAGCAAAGCTATTAAAATACAGCAGTGGGAGCCCTGGAAGGAGCTTCCCCTGGTGGGTCAAGGTCAGCTTAGCATTTAGAATCATCTTTCTGGTGGTGAGTGTGGAGGACATACTAGAGGACGTAGTACTAGAAACAGGAAGAGTGGGGAGGCTGGGAGATGACCAGACCTGTGCTAAGGATGACAGCAAACCTAGCACCTGCTGTTTTTGTTTAGTTTGGATTCTTTTGAGTCAGAGACTCACTCTGTCACCCAGGTTGGAATGCAGTGGCATGCTGACGGTCACCGCAGCCTTGATCTGCTGGGCTCAGGTGATCCTTCCACCTCAGCCTTCCAAGTAGCTAGAGCTGCAGGTGTGCAACATTATGCCCAGCTTTTTTTTTTTTTTTTTGTAGAGACAAGGTCTCACCAAGTTGCCCAGGCTGGTCTCGAACCCCTAGGATCAGGCAATCCTCTCGCCTCTGTCTCCCAAAGTGCTGGAATTACAGCCATGAGTCATCACACCTGCCTGGCACCTGCTCTTCAGCGCAGTGATCTGTGGGAGGTGTGGGTGGCCACAGAGGAAGACCAGCTTTCTAGAGGAGAAAATGCCTCATGAATGTGTCCAGCAGATGGATGGTCCCTTTGTCTGGCTTAATGGGGTTCTGAGAAGCAGAGATGAATTGACAGAGGCTGAGCATGTATTTCTGGGTATGAATCAGCTCTGAGAACAATGAGGGGTGGGGGCAGGTAGTCAGAAACCCCACCCTCCAGGATGGAACATGAAGGCATTCCTTACTGGTCTGCTGTCCCCCATTTCCAATCCCCCACTGGCCACCTTGCAGTCTGATGGCTCATTTGTGGCCTGGCCATGACAACGCTGCTCAGCAGGCATTCACTGCTTCTTTCTGTGCCAGGCCTCAGCTGGGACAGGGACCAGAGATGAAGTAGACACAGGTCTGACCTCAAGGAGCTCACAGCAAACTCAAGGAGAGAGATGTGTAACACAGATGTGACACCTCTTTAATTTTTTTTTCCACAATTGGTGCCAAAATATCCTGAGAAGAGATTCGGAGACTCTATGGTAAACTACCCTGTGGGTACATAACCAAAGCCTATGGCCAACTGGTACTTGGGTAGAGAAGGAGGGTGGGATAGGGTTGCATGACACAAGGGAGGTTTATAAAGACAGACTCACACATATACACAGTCCTAACAAGGGAAAGGTGCAATGGAAATACCCAAGGCTGGAACCAGGCGCGATGCTCACACCTGGGAGGCTGAGGTGGGAGGATCACTTGAACCCAGAAATTCGAGACCTGCCTGGGCACCATAGCAAGACTCTGGTCTCAACAAAAAATAAAAAATAGCCAGACATGGTAGCATGGCCTATACTCCCAGCTACTCAGAAGACTGAAGTGGAAGGATCCTATGAGTCCAGGAATTTGAGGCTGTAGTGAGCTATGGTCACAATGCTGCACTTTAGCCTGAGCAACAGAGTGAGAGCCTGTCTCTAAAAAAAAAAAAAAAATGCCCAGGGTAGGATGGGATGCTGGCTGAAGGAAGGGAAGAGACCTGGAAATTTTAGGTGTAAAGTGCTTGAATTGTGCAGTATACCACCCTCTGGGCCCTGCCCCCCCACCTCCACTCTTCACATCCTTAGTGCGCTACCCAACCCCCACATTCTTGCAGAAATCAGAAGTTGAAATGGTATCTGGTCCAGACACATGAGGAGCAGCAGCAAAGCAGCACCTGGGCAATGTGTGTCATTAGCAGGAGGCTGTGAGAGGGAAGCTATGATGGTGGCCCGGGAACTTTCAGACACAAAGGAATGGAACAGTGTTGAGGGCAGTATTTCTGGGAGCAGGAGGCAGAGGAGGTGACAGCAAATGGCTATGAGAGCACGTGCTGATGCTGTCAGTACTACAGTTGGAATTGCTGAAGAGGGAAGTGGAAGCAGGACTGGTCCCTGAAGGGCCTTGAATGAATGTTCCCTTCCTCCCTGCTAAGAAAGTTTGTCCTAAAATCAACAAGGAACCACTGAAGGGTTTTTTTGTTTTGTTTTGAGTTGGAGTCTTACTTCATCGTCCAGGCTGGAGTGCCGTGGCACGCTGCTGGGCTGCTGGGCTCAGGTGATCCTTCTACCTCAGCCTTCCAAGCAGCTGGAACTACAGGTGCGCGCTACCACCTCTGGCTAATTTTTTGATATATTGTAGAGGTGAGGTCTCGCCAAGTTGCCCAGGCTGTTCTGGAACCCATGGGCTCAGGCAATCCCCTCACCTCGGCCTCCCACCAGTGAAGGGTTTTAAGCAGAGAGTCACATCATCAGATCTATGTTTCAGAAACCTCAACCTGGAACTGCAGTGAAAGATGGACCCGGGCAGGGAGGGCTGACTAGAAGAGGGATGAGGCTGAAGATGAGGATGAACGTGAATTGCCTTTATAAGCAGAAAAACAATTTTATCTTGTGGTAGGAGGGTTGAAATAGGATAGGTACAAGGCAATCAGGAGTGTGATGGAGGCATCACAGAGAAGACCCAATGAGGAAAGTGAATTGGTAAAGTCTACCATCTGGTTTCGTCTTTTACTCCAGAGTTTTGGGAAAAAATATGGAGAGGTAAGATACTTCATATGAGCCAACCTGAGATGGATGGAGTGTTCACTAAAGTGCTGTGTGAAAGGTTGATGCATATAGGAACAGATGACACCTCCAAGCAGCAGAGTCCTTTGCAGCTCCCAAGCCTATTTAGGATCCGGGCTTGGTCCTGACTTTGGCTCATAAAAGGTCACCTCTCTCTCCTCGTTTCTGATGACTGAGCCTTTGAAGGAAGCTGGATTTCCCCGGCTAGCTTATCAAGAATGCTCACCCTGATAATAGACTATATAGCAATTTCAGCAGTGGAAGGAAAAGTAGACAACACCCTCCACAAACAATATGCTGTAGCTCGACAAAAGGGATTATAAAGCAGAACAATATTTAATTCAATTTCATTTACCCATCCATCTATTCATTCAACCATTCCTTTATCAGTCAACAAATATTTGCTAAGGGCCTGTGCTATGCCAGTTTTGGCCAAGCAGGGTGTTGGGAATACAGATCTTTGGAGAATTTCCATTCTGTGGGAACTTAGGATCTACTGCATGGCCCCCTCCTGTAAGTTCCTGCCTTCAGTTCCTGCACTTAGGCATCCCTGACTGAGGACACGCCAGACGGAGAAGACCCCAGAATGCCTGCCATACCTTTTTCTAAGACAAATGTCCCACCTCGATCTCCTAGCCCTGTTGCTTAGGCAGACATGTTGCGAAGCTCCTGACCATCCTCTCCCCAGACCCTTCTCCATTTCCACACAGTAAATTGGTCAGAGTCGTCTTCACCCTCTATCCTCAGTTCTTCCTACTCTTCTTCTCTCCTTAACTCACTTAACTCTGGCTTTTACGCCTCTCACTCCTCGGGCCAATGGAGGCCAAATGCAATGCATTCCTCTTGGTCCCTACCCAACACCATTTTGGGGAGGCATTTGACACTGTTAATAACCTCCTTTTTCAAACTCACTTATTTTGCTTCTGCATGGAGCCCTCCCAGTGTTCCATTTCCATCTCAGTTCCCGTTTAAGGCTTTTCCTCCTTTGCATGTCACTTTACTGTTGGTGCTGCCTGGAGTTCTGCCTTCAGTTCTGTCCCTGGGTGATCCAATTCCAACACACACACTCCAAACCCTCCACCATAGCCTCAGTTACAATCTACAAGTTGTGAATACCCAATCTAAGCCTGAATCTCAGCACAGACATATCCCACAGCCTATTGGACATCTCCAGTTGGGAAAACTCTGCCCATGTCCCCTCTTACGACATGGTCTTTTAACTGTCTGTTAACTTCTTTGTCTCCAATCAAGTCCATATGTCTCTTGTATTCTGTTCTTTATATAGCAAGCTCATGGAAAGAACTCAGTGAACAATTGAGGAATGAATTAATGAGCACCTATTTAAGAGGAACCTGTCAACTGATGGCTTAGTATCCTGAAAAAGATTTTTATAATTTAAGATATATATATATATCTACCAGGTGTATTGTGCATGCCTATGGTTTTAGCTACTTGGGAGGCTGAGGTAGGAGAATCACTTGCGCTCAGGAGTTTGAGTCTGCAGTGAGCTAAGATCATGCCACTGCACTCCAGCCTGGACAACAGAGCAAGACCCTATCTAAAAAAATGGAAATAAGTTGAGCAAAATCAGGTTCAGGTTCAGCCATTTAGGAATTATAAAATGGGAAATTGTTGAGAAAATCTGCAATTAGGAATGGGACAAAAGCTGAATGTAGTGGTAGAGATGATCCATAACAACTACAGCTGTGTTTAAAATTATGAGGAAGTAGAAACCGTGGTTAAGCCAAAGAGAAAACAGGATAGTCATCCAGAAAGAAGTGATGTACAACAGAGAGACAAGAAAGCAAAAAGAGTAGCCCACTGCATCAAGACTGTTTTTGGAATGGACTTTACACTTACTGGATACTAAAGACCTGTGCCAAGCCAGCTTTGGCTAAGCAGGCCCTTACTTGATACTAACATTTCCACATGACATTTTCTTGGGAAGGCTTTCTGACCAGCAGTGTTTGTGGGCCAGAAAGCAGCTGTCTCTGAAAAAAGGAACATAGGCTTTTGTCTAGCCCTGAATGCCAAACCCACCCAGACACACATTTTAAGAATTCAGACATAATATGCTTAAACCTTCTCATAACCAGTTTCAAATTATCTTCCCTTTTGCCATCGCTACTCCAAAGGGAGGAAGGAAAAAATATACAAAGCACATGCAAAATGGGAGTGGAAGTCCTCTAGCTCTTTTACTGAATGTCTGAGGCAGCAAAGGCAGAAATGTAAAACTCTGGTGATTGAGCTGAGGAGGAAACAGGCTGGGGTGCGAGTGTGGGTGGGGTAGGAGGGGGTGGTGTAGGTGTGAAACAGGGGAACCAGTATCTCAGTGTCCTCTTGGCTCACCCGCTTGGTTTTAGTAACTGAGGAATTTTACATTGATTTTTATAGAACTGATAAGGTGTTTTAGAACAGCCACCTGGAGGCTTATCTCACTGTCCTTGGGCTCCTGCCTTGTCAGCTGTCAGGAAGGTTGATGTGTCCTGGCCTTGGCAGCTGTGCATGCCACAAGACAGTCTACGCAAGATGCACATGTTTCATAAAACAACTTTTTTTAAAAGAAGGAAATACGAACTTTTTATGTATTGTTAAAAGCTATTACAAAGACAGTACTCTGATTTCATTTCTTATATGTTTTTCTTTTTTCTTTTTTTTTTTTGAGTCGGAGTCTCGCTCTGTCGCCCAGACTGGAGTGCAGTGGCCGCGCCCGGTCACCGCAGCCTCGACCTGCTGGGCTCCGGCGATCCTTCTGCCTCAGCCTTCCAGGTAGCTGGAACTACAGGCGTGCACTACCATGCCCGGCTAATGTTTTGATTTTTATTGTAGAGATGAGGTCTTGCCAAGTTGCCCAGGTGGGTCTTGAACCCGCGGGCTCAGGCAATCCACTCACCTCAGCCTCCCCAAGCGAGGGATTACTGGCTGAGCCACCAAGCCCGGCTTCTTATATGTTTTTCTAATGTGAAAGGAGGGATTCATGGCTGGTAGCCCTAGATACCCCAAGCCCAAAGATTTCCTCATATTTCCTCTGATCTTCAGGCTGGATGCACTGCCTCCTCCGGATTCTCATGGCCCTCCGGATTTTCTCGCCCTGTATTGCTGTTTACTCTTCACAGAGTGTAAACTCCCAGAGAGGAAGACTGTGCTGGGCTGTGTCTCTGTTAGTCACATATGGCCTGATATACAGGAGCTTTTAGTAATGTTTGATGTGTGAATGAATGAATGAATGATCTAGTTACTAAATATATTGGTGCCAATAAGTGCTGGGCTCCTGGGACTCTGGACTTCTTAATCTTGTATTCCTTGCTTTGAGGTGTTATCCTGCCTGAAATGTAATCCCCAAAACATGTGTGGCCAACTGATAGAGTTCCAGAGTTGCTCCTACAGGCCTCCTTTCCTGGCCAGAGGCCTGGCCCCCTTGCCCTACTCTGAGTCTGGGGATCCTGCACGCGTGTAGTTGGACCACTCATCACCCCGCTCCAATACTGAGCCCTGCCTAGATTTCCCACTCCATGCCTTGTGAGAATCATTGATGCCAATCATTTCTAGGATGAGGTGGG
The DNA here is from genome assembly GCA_963574415.1 of Tarsius wallacei. Taxonomy (NCBI): domain Eukaryota; kingdom Metazoa; phylum Chordata; class Mammalia; order Primates; family Tarsiidae; genus Tarsius; species Tarsius wallacei. The sequence continues at coordinate 7,064 of CAUYQG010289974.1, forward strand.
GATGAAGAGGAAGAAGGAGGGGGGTCAGCCTTCTATTTCTGACACCAATCTCAGGGGTTTTGGGGGTTTTTTTTGAGACATGGAGGCTGAGGAGTCTTGGTCCTATGGCTCCCACTGCTGGTATCTCCTGGCACTGACACCCCCAACAGTTTTGTCTGACCTCTCCCTTGGCTAGAAAGTACTTTGGCTCATTGATTGCTCTGGTTTCTGGAGAACTGCTCTCTCATTCTCAACATGAGGCATCTCTGTGAAGCCTCATCCTTAAGGAATAGTAAGTGAGGTTTTTGTTTGTTTTTAAGAAGTGACATTTAAGGCATAGGTAGGAATGGTGGTTTTATTCCTTTGTGGAGAATGCTTTTACATTGCAAGTAGGGAAAATATTGCAGATGACTATAATAAGAAGATGAGTTAATTTCACATTACCAAATGTCCCACTTTTTTTCAAAATGAAAAAATATGTATTTTTCTGATTATAAAATGATACAGACTCTTGTAAAAACCCAAACATGTACGAGAAAAAAATATATATATACATGTATATATACAGAAGAGAAGAAAAATCAAATAAATGCTATCATTTAAAGACAGTCACAGTGTTAAAAACATGGGCTGGCTGGGCTCGGTGGCTCAGCCTGTAATCCCAGCACTTGGGAGACCGAGACAAGTGGATTGCCTGAGCCCGCGGGTTCGAGACCAGACCAGGCAACTTGGCGAGACCTCGTCTCTACAATAAATCAAAAATTAGCCGGGCATGTTAGTGCACACCTGTAATTCCGGGTACTTGGAAGGCAGAGGCAGAAGGATCGCCGGCGCCCAGCAGGTCGACACTGGGGTGGCCGTGAGCATGCCACTGCATTCCAGCATTCCACCCTGGGCAACAGAGTGAGACTCCAACTCAAAAAAACAAAACAAAGCAAAACAAAAAACCCCATGGGCTTTGGACACAGCTGGGCTGGAAACACATCTCTACCACTTACTACCTACAGTATGTGGTTGGGGCAAATTATTTAACTTCTCTAAGCTCAAGTTTGTTTGTTTGTTTTTTAACCTGTACAATAGAGATAATAATTTAAGCTATGTGACATCTACACAATAGGGATAATAGTAGGTAAGTAATAACACTTACGTTTTAGATTATTTCAAAGATCGAATGAGAAGTGAAAGGCCTAGCATAGTACCTGTACGCTCAGTGAGTGATAAATAATAGCAAACACTAGATCATGTCTCCTTGCTTCTGAATTTAATGTTTTGTTTTTTTCCCTTAGATTTCATTGCCTTTAGTATAACTGAACTCAAATCAGTAAACATTTCTGGAGAACCTATTAGATGCTAGTGGTGATGTTGTTGTTATTATCACTATTACATTAGGATGAGGCAAGTTCTAAAATCCTACTTAGTTATTTGTTTAAGCCAACCTTGTCTTAGAACCTATACCTGTAATCCCAACACTTTGGGATACTAATATTGTAATGGATAACCCATTGGCTTTAGATTACTTACTTGCTGCACAGGGAGGGGTTTGTGCAGTTATTAAGAAAACATGCTGTACTTACATAAATGTTACTGGACAAGTTGAATAAGATATGAAGAAAATTTACGACAAGACTAACTGACTTTATGGCTTTGCACAAGGAACCTCTACTGCAAATACCTCTTTTGCTTGGGTTATTCCTTTTATTGGACCTATTATAATAGCCAAAATCCTGCTGATTTTCAGTCCCTGTCTCTTTAACTGACTGGTTTAAATTTGTTTCTTCCAGAATCAAGTAATTTCATGCCTGCATGATGATCATGCGAGAATTTCAACTGGTGTCTGCGATCGATGCCACCATTGAAACCAACCTGGACACTTTAGATCAGATAGGGAGAGATTTTTTATCTCTGGCTAGGCAGTACCATGCCCACTGTGGGTTTTGAAGAAGTTTCAGAAGATGGACCTTCCTCCCTCTGCACCCCACATGATTATGGGATCAAAAATTTCTAAGGAGGGAAGTTGAGGCAGGTTATTCAGTGCAGGTTACACATGGATAGGTAAGTTTCTTATGAGCAGCTTAAACTAAAATAGGGTAAGCCTTCAGACATCTTTCTTATAGGTACATGATCTCCACCCAACTGACCAGGCATATAAGACCTGACCACCCTGGGGGTTGGAATGCAGATCTATCAGTGCAGTAAATCACAGAAATAATGGTCAATTACCCAAAACACAGAAATGATGTTCTAAGAAAAGCCCAAATCTGGTTAGGCAATAATTTTAATTATTAGAAGGTCATTGTGACCTTAGAAGGTTGAGAGAGGGTAATCAAAACTTATGACCAAATACCTGCAGCCCACCCCTCTTAGCTCATGGTTTGCTTAATCATAGTTGTAAAAGTATATAACGCTTCTTGTCAAAGGAAAGCACATGCCCTCTCTTAAGGGACCTATGCTCACTCTTGAGTATACCTCTCTTTCTAATAAATTCTGTCTTAAACTATATATACTTGGATCTTGCTCTGAAATGCTTTTCTGTGGTGAAGTCAAAGAATCCCACCCAGCATCAGGAGGACAGCTTGAGACCAAGGTTTGAGAGTTTGAGTTCAGCCTGTGCAACATAGCAAGACCTTATCTCTACAACAAAAAAATTTCCTATTCACCCTTCCCATTAACAACATTCACTCTCCCCCATTAACAACATAAAAGTGATCTCAAATGTGGGCTCTTTTTGGTGAAGGGATAATAGAATCTAACAGAATTGTTTGAGGATTAAATGAGACACTGTATGCGAGGTGCCTACAACATGGTAGGTGCTCAATAAATGTAGTTGTTATCATCTAAACAATGTACATAAGCTAAAGGCTTTCTTCAGCTAGAATTTATGGGAGTGGAAGTACAATGGAGTCTTCTTTTCTGGTTTACTTTCAGGCATCATTTAGATAAAACACTAATCTCCTGGACACAGTCCTAGGCTTATTTACTGACATTTGCTAGGTGTAGTTGCCTTCTAAACCTAACCAAAGATCTACACTACCCTCAACCTTAACCCCACACCTAACCCCAAAACTTTCAAGATTAACTTTCATTTGTTCCCACATTATGCAAATACTCAACATATCCCATTTGTTACCTGACTTCTACTGAAAGCAAATTTCTCTCGAATGATGTGCACAGGAATTCCAAAGCCCTGCAATAAAATGTAGTGGAGTTCACTGTATTTATTATTTTTTTAATATGCAGTTGTAAATGAATATGAGGCAACAAAATGCGGTGTTTAAAATCATGGATGCTGCAGCCAGATTGCCTGGGTTATAATTCTGGCTGTGTCACTTTGTGACCTTGGGCAAGTTATTTAACCTCTCTGTGTCAAAGTTTATTTTTCTGAAAAAAAAGGGGATAATAACATGCCTTACTTTCTAGTGTTGTTACAGAGATTAGTTTGGTTAACATTTTTAAAGCACTTGAAACCAAGCCTGGAATATAGTTAGTGATATATAAGTGTTTGTTATATAATAACAGTTACCATTTATGGAGCACTTAGCTATCTCCCAGACACAAAACATGTTACTTTCAACCCCTCAATCATGCAATGTAGATAAATGATTTACAGTGATGTAGAGTACCTGGTCAGTACTTGTTTATGAAAGCTGAGTATGATATTTTCAGAAAGTTTGCAAGTCAGTTTTAAACTGAGCCATTACTTTTTTTTTTTTTGAGTTGAAGTCTCACTCTGTTGCCCAGGCTGAATGGAGTGCAGCCACCACAGCCTCGACCTGCTGGGCTAAAGAGATCCTTCCGCCTCAGCCTTCCAAGTACCTGGAACCACAGGCATGTGCCATCACATCTGGCTAATTTTTTTTTAATTGTAGAGATGAGGTCTCACCATGTTGCTCATGTTGGTCTTGAACCCCTGAACTCAGGCAATTCTCTCACCTCCACCTTCCAATGTGCTGGGATTACAGGCTTGAGCCACCTCACGGCCAGAGTCATGACTAATGAGGACTATACTCTGACCTTTTTTCTCTTATTCAAATTCCTACCTAAAAGTCTTGGGGAGTCACACCTGATAAGAACTCATCAGATGGGATTTTATTACCTATCACTCTATATTCTGAAGGTTTTTTTCCAGCCTGACTCTGGCATAATATCACACAACAGATAAAGAAGGAAATCGGAGTATTTTATGACCCTGAAAAGACATCTCTTCAGGACTCCCAGACTCTGGCTTCCTTGTAAGACACTTATCTAACCTCTCTAAAGTCTGCCATGTATTGGACTTCATCTACATATCAAGAAACTTAGAGTTTTTCCAACACCTATCTCAACAAGACACTCTACTGATCTCTAAAATTCCTTAGATAGGAGCTACAAATTGCCAGTTAAGAAATCATTGAATTCACCTATAATCTTCAAGGTTGTGCTTGGAAATGTTCCACCTTTCCAGGCTGAACCAACGAAAATCTCACATATATTGAGTTATGGTTTTCTTGTAACTTCTGCCTACCTAAAATGTATATAACCAAACCGCAATTCAACCACCTTGACTCACATTTGGCTCAGAATAAACCTCTTCAAGCATATTTGGCTGAACTTGGAATTTTTGGGTTGTCACTAACAAATTATATAAATTTACAATCAAATAAATTATATTAAAACAAAGTCAATAAATATTCAAATTGTATTACTTCTTAAGTATTTTACATTTTGTTACTATGTAAGCTCTTAGGGTTATTGTATCTGTATGGTGGAAATAATGGTGTGATACTGTGCATCTCTCCCTAACTCTGCAATCAGTGATCTCAGTGTCTGTAGCTTGAGATCTGCTATGTGGAGTATTTATACCACAGAAGTTGGCAACTACTACACATCAAGGCTTTTTTATTTGGCAAGTCTGTTGTTAAACATTTATCTGTACATCCTTATTATCCCTTCTCTTAAGATGATGAAATTGAGAACTAGAGAGGTTCAATGATTTGCCTAAGGCCACACAGCTCCAAAGTGGTGAAGCTGGGATTCAAGCCCAGGTTTTTGTTTACTTGCTTACTTGATTTTTAAAAGAAAATTTGTTTCCAAAGCCTTCATTCTTTCTGTTTATTCATCTTCCTGTGAATGGAGGACTATCCAAGCTAGGCATCAGATATGGAAACAGAGAATCAAGCACTTCTCTTTTCCTTCTGTTATAGCCTGACCAGGTTCTTATGCCTGCTGCCCAGAAAAACTGAGACTGACACAGCTGTGACAGTAGAAAAAGCGTTTAATATCACAAAGCAGCTGAACAAGGAAAATGGGAAATATTTCTCAAATCCACCTCCTTGAGAATTCAGAGGCTAGGGTTTTTAAAGGGAATTTAATGGGCGGCAGGCTAGAGACTACCGATTGATTGTTGATGTCATGGGGAGGTGTCAAAACTGTCTTTATGTCACAAAACCAATTTCTGGGAGCGGCGATCACAAGACTTACGGTGTGTGTTCTGGGCCAAGTACAAAGTCGGAAAAATATCTCAAATGCCGTTCTTAGGTTTTACAACAAATACTATCTACACAGCAAGTCCTGCATTCTCAGCTACTAGCCCCTGGGCAGTGAGTCATTATAGAGGTAGTTTAGGAGGAAAGTATGCAGGTATAGGGCCCATGGTTTAAGGGAAAATATGTTTATCAGCCTTGCAAGGCAGCTTCTTCCCTCCACAGGGGTCAGGATCTGAAGATCTATTGGAGTGAAAGCAAACTTAGAACAACAGATCGGCCAGGCTCGGTGGCTCAGCCTGTAATCCCAGCACTTTGGGCAGCCAGTTAATTGCCTGAGGGTTCAAAATCAGCCCAAGTAACTTGGTGAAACCTGTCTCTACAATAAATAAAAAATTAACTGGGCGGGGTAGCAAGTGCCTGTAGTTCCGGCTACTTGGAAGGCTGAGGCAGAAGGGTCACCAGAGCCCAGTAGGTCGACGCTGGGGTGGCCATGAGTGTGCCACTGTACTCCAGCCTGGCTGACAAAGTGAGGCTCCACCGCAAAAAAAAAAAAAAAAAAAAAAAAAAAGAAACAGATTTGTTAAATTCTAACCATAGCTACAGTTTTTCAGACTCAGATCTCTTCTATAGCTTTTGCCATATGGCCTGGTATATATAATTTTACATAGGCGGTTTCACTTCCAGCTCCTTCAAGCACATATCCAACCCCTAGTTTACTCCCTCCTGTGCATAGCTGTGGTCATTCCTTTCTAGTTCCATTATCCCAACCCATACTTGAAAATGCTTTTGGTCACTTATCTTAATTCGATAAATCCATTACTGTCTTGCCTCTGGTCCTTTTTTGTCCCTTATCTCTTCTTCCCAGAATTTCCTTTCTTTTGCCCAAAGATAAGATTAAATCCATTTTTTCTAATACTTCTACCTATTTTCTATTTCCATGGTATAAGAAGTCTTGATACTGGAGTTAAGATTCCTCAAATAATCAATTTCCTCAAGCTTTTGATTAATGTAAACATCCATACAGAACACTATGCATACATATCAAGGCCTGGCACACATGCTTGTAATCCCTGGGAGGCAGAGACAGGAGGATTGCTTGAGGTCAGAAGTTCAATACCAGCTTGAGCAACACAGTGAGACCATGTCTCTACAAAAAAAAAAAAAAAAAATCTGGGTATGATGGCAAACACTTGTAGTCTTAGATACTTGGGAAGCTGAGGCAGGAGGATAGCCTCAACCCAGAAGTTCGAGACAAGCCTGGGCAATATAGTGAAGTCCCATATCTACAGAAAATACAAAATTAGCTGGGCATGATGGTACATGCCTAGAGCCCCAGTTACTTGGGAGGCAGGGGCGGGAGGATCTCTTGATCCCAGGAGTTAGAAGCTGCAGTAAGCTATGATTGCACTGCACTCCAGCCTGGGTGACAGAGGGAAACCCTATCTCAAAAAAGAAAACCATACGAACATATCAGAAGTGTACAACTCAATTGAATCAAAACTGACTAAGATAAAAAAAGACACACATTTTAAAAAAGAGATGTGTAACTCAAATTATTATTATTTTTTAGATTGGAAAATATAGTTTATTTAGAAAGTAAATTAGGGAGAGAAAAAGAGAGGGAGAAAAGATTCACCTCCTCAAGGTAGGGGAGGGGGCCAAAGCTAGGAAGCATGGTGGCTATAGCTCAAAGAGCCATGTGGACACACTGGAGTTTAACAAAGCAATGGCAGGAGAGGAGGGGAGGGGAGGAGAGGGAAGTGGAGGAGATTCACCTCCCCAAGGTAGGGGAGGGGGAACTAAAATTATTTTCACAAGCTCAACTTACTCATGTGAACAGCACCCAGATCAAGAACTAGAACATTACCCTCATCTTAGAAGCCTCTTCATATTCCCTTACAGTTTCTATCCTGCCAAGTGTAGCCACTAATCTGGCCTCTAAAAGTCATGCAACTCTTTTAATATTGGCCTATCTAGGACTGATTTGGACTGGATGCCCTATACAGTGTTTTCATCTGCTCCTTTCGGCATAAGGGTCGTATCAAGATTCTTCTCTGGTCAATTGTCTTGACTTATTTCCCACTTCTGTGAAGCAATGATGAGAGACCTGCATTCTGATCCTGGAACCCTCTTACCCCGAAAAATCTGCTTCTTCTCTCCAATCCTCAACAATCTAGTTTCTAAAATACTGACAACACAACCCATTTGCCGCATTGCTATGAGGACAAAATGAAATATCACTCTCAGGAAAGTACAGTGTGCTGGGCATATAAACATGCAATAGACAGCTGTTATTGATTTTATTGTGCACAGGCATAGCACGAGGACTTTATGTATATAATCTCAATTATAACTAGCCAAATATGATTATTTTATATTCTCTTCAGATCCCAGACTTTCACATCTCAGTCAAGGGCATCAACATTTACCTAAAGATTTAGATTCCAAATGTCAGTATTTGCCTTGATTCCTGTTTTTTTCCACACTCCACTCATCTAATTCATGAGTAGGTTTTGCCAACTCTAAAAGAAAACCCAAGTTGCTCAGTTCTCTGGATTTCCACTACCACTACCCTATTTTAAGCCACCACTATCCTTCGCTTAAGTATCTCCATGACAACATACGCTACATGTGAACAAGCTGTGTGTTATTGATCACAGCTGTATCCCCAGCACCCCAGGTCTCAGAATGAAGTTGTTTAACAAGAATTCTTGACAGAAATATAATTATAATTAAGCATTAATCAGGCTGCACTTGGACACACTTCCTTGTAACCCATGCTGACACCTGCATCCCCATTGTTCCTGTAAATGGAATTTCTAGTGTTAGAAACATAAGGCTTTTTTTGTTTAAGATAGATAGGATTAACCAGGTGTGGTGGCTCAAGCCAGCAATCCCAGCACTTTGGGAGGTCAAGGTGAGAGGATTGCCTGAGCCCATGGGTTCGAGACCAGCCTGGGCAAGCCCTCATCTCTACAATAAAAATAAAAAAATTAGCTGGGCATGGTAGCGGTGTGCCTGTAGTTCTGGGCTACTTGGAAGGCTGGCCGAATGATCACCTGAGCCCAGCAGGTCAAAGCTGGGGTGGCTGTGAGCGTGCCATTGCACTCCAGCCTGGGTGACGGAGTGAGACTCCAACTCAAAAAAAAAAAAAAAAAGGATCTCTGATGCTAGAATCACAAGAAGTGCTTCCACGTTTTTTAGATCCTGAATTCTAGTGAAACAGCTGATGCCAACAAAGTTTGAAAATCCCCCACAGAGGAATGAAATCAGCATGAAAACAGTTTCTTCATCTCCCTGCTCATGACTTCACCCTGCATTCTTTGACCAATCAACCATCTCCACATTTTAGCCCACACCAAAACTTACTATTACTATGTTTTTTAGTCAGAGTCTCACTGTCACCCAGGCTGGAGTGCAGTGGCATGCTCATGGTCATCACAGCCTTGACCTGCTGGGCTCCAGCTATCCTTCCACCTCAGCCTTCCAAGTAGCTGGAACCACAGACACGTGCCACCACACCTGACTCATCTTTTGAGTTATTATAGAGACGTGGTCTTGCTAAGTTGCCCAGGTTGGTCTCAAACCCCTGGGCTCAGAAAATTCTCTCACTTCCGCCTCCCAAACTGCTGGGATTACAAGTGTGAGCCACTGCACCAGACTACCAAAACTCTTAAAATCCCTAGCCCCAAACTCCTTGGCGAGACAAATCTGTGGTTTCATCTCGTCTCCTTGTTCGGTGGCTCTACAAGTAAACCCCTTTCTCTGCTGCAACTCAGCATCTCCGCATATTAACTTGCTGTACCCATTGGGCAATGAACCTATTATGGTTACATGAACAGTGCTAGGCCTTTAGTAGGCCTTTGCTAACTACGTCTTGAATGAATGCATGTTGCAAAACTTTGAAGTGGATGCTATTATTATTACTATTTTATAGATGAGGAAACAGGCTCATAGTGGTTAAGTAACTTACCTAAGGTCACACAACAGACAGCATAAGCGGGATTCTACTCCAGGTGGTCTAACTCTAGAGTCTGTTCACCTACTCACGATGCTGTAGCATGGAATGACACTGCCTCATGCTGAAGTCAATTATTAAGGGTTTTTTGGGTGATATCAGGAGACGGTTTAGTTGAAATTCCCAACCTGAAAACTTTTCTCCATGTTTCCCTGAGAATAAAGTTCATGTGCCCCTTCACACAGCTTCTTGGGCACAGCATGATTTGGTTTCTCCCAAGTCTTGTCTCTCCTCATTGGCCTCTTCTCCAAACATTCCAGCTATTGTAAACTCTTTTGTCTTCCCAACAAATGTTCCTGCCTCTATCCCAAACACCCCCCTCCCATCTCTTCTGGAAAACCTTCCATAATTTCTCAGTTCTGAGAGATTAAAACAGGCAGTACTTTATCCCAGCTGGTACTGTACCTGGACCAAGGTCCAAGTGCTCACCACTCAAACTCAAGAGAGAGTTGGTGGAAGGAAAAACGGGTTTATTCAAGAGGCCCCTTTCCTGAGGAGATGGCAGAGCACCATCTCCAATTCTCAGGCCCATCAGAGAGGGCTTTTTGTATGGGAAACATGGGAGTGGAGTAGGGTGCAGGATTTGGCTGGTGTCACCTTGCCTGCAGCCAAGGGGTAGATCAATCATCTGTGACTCCCCTCAGGTGCAAGGGTTCTGCAAAGGAGGCCTATGCCTAGTTTGTTCTAATAGTAGCCCCTGGAATTCTTGAAAGTCTAGTTGCTTCCAGATTAACCCTTGGAATTTCTAAGAAAGCATGTAATCAGATAAGCATCACAGTGCAAGGGAGTGCCTAGAGGGAGGAGGGGAGAGAAATAAATGTCTAAAGTATAATTTTAAAGCCAAAGTTAAAGAGTGTTTATTTTTATTTTATATTTTTGAGTCAGAGTCTTGCTCTGTGGCCCACGCTGGAGCACAGTTGCAGGATCACAGCTACCGCAGCCTGGATCTTTTGGGCTTGGGCAATCCTTCCACCACAGTCTTCCAAGTAGTAGGAACTACAGGAGTGCGCCACCACACCCGCTAATTTTTTTACTTATTGTAGAGACGAGGGCTAGCCAAGTTACTTAGGCTGGTCTCGAACCCCTGGGCTTAGGCAATCTTCTCACCTCCGCCTTCCAAAGTGCAGGGATTACAGGCATGAGCCACCGCGTCCGGCCTAATAGTGTTTAGAATACACTTTACGGCTGAAATAATCTAGTGAAATTATTTGTTTTCAGTAGTCACGGTCAACCTCGGTAGGAAAATATTACACATAATAACATATTATAAGAGCCATAGAAAGAGACCACTTCACTAACTTTTCTGACGGTATATTGTTATAATTGTTCTATTTTATCATTAGGTAATATTGTTAATCTCTTACGGTGCCCAATTTATAAATTAAACCTTATCATAGCTGTGCAGACATCGGGAAAAACACAGCACGGCCCTCCTACACAACCCTCCTACGTCCTCGCTTCCGCGGATCTTACTAGCTCCGCCCACTTCAGCTGCGCCGTCTCCGTGACTAGTTTGACCCGCCTACGGCCGCCGTAGCGTGTCGCCTCCGTTGCCGAGGAAACGACCCGGGAGCTGGGAGGGAGCAAAGACGTTTCCCGCCGGCGGGAGCTGCGGCTGTGACTGTGAGAGGGGCTCAGAGGCGGGTCCCCGTGCTGCGGCACCATGGCCGACCAGTTTTATCTGGAAAATATAGACGAGTTCGTCACGGACCAAAACAAGATCGTGAGCAGCTGGGATTGGGGAGCGCGGGTGTGCGACTGCGTCCTGGGCCCGGCCAGGATGGCGGGGACCTTGGCCCCTCTGCTTGTGGCCTCGTGGGGATGGATTGGCCGAGGGGGAGACAGGTCCTCACGCTTCGTGCCACCGGGCGGGCGAGGACTCTCCGGGAAAGTCCCTTGGGTGGGCGTGCTGGGCACTGTGCCTGGGTCAGGGGCCGCGGAGGGAGGGGCGTTGGCTGGGAGTATTTCTAAGGCATCCCTACCCCTATCTTATAGGGGTTGGCATTTAAAGTTCCAAGATTACAGTTAACGAAATTGTGTCTTATCTGGGTTAAGTTACAAGTTGTGTAACGTCCAGACATTGTTTTCTCTTCCTGGAAATTTAAGCACTGATAGTGGCTTGACCCGCCTCACAGGACTGGTGTATAGATCAAGCGAGATGACGGATGTGATGCACTTTGCAGACTGTCTTGATTGAGTGCCTACTCTGTACTCAGGCACTATGGTTACACATTATTGCGTCGAATCTTACAGTCCGCCCCTCCTCCCCTCTCCCTTAGGCCGCAGGTAGTATCCATAGAAGGGGAAATTGAAGCTCAGGGGACAAATAACTTGTTTATTTGCGATTAGTAAGGGATAGGCTGTTTTCGAACCTAGGTTTGTCCTTCCGCTAATACTGTGTTCTGTTTACATTACCTTTGCTGAACCTTTGTATGTCTTCTGATGATTGAAAGCTCAATATTTTTGAATTGGAAGAGACTTTGAAAGAAGAGAGTGACAGGCATACTGGGTCAAAGAAGGATGAAGGCTTGATGCCAGTAGTTCCCAATCTAATCTCAGAAAGATATTTACCACTTCATTTCCTGACCCCTGCACCACCTGTGCTCTTTAATGTTTGCGTGGCAGCAACTTTCCTTCGAAGTTTCTGAGACATACACTTCAAAGTTATCTAGCTTTTGGGTGAGTTTTAAGATAGCTTTGAGTGGTGGTCCCCCAAAAAGACAGTGTGAAGAAAGCGCATAAGTAAAACAATGGGAGAAAAATGAGAGCTTTTTCTGTTATGTATGTTCAGCCTGCCTTTTTATTTAGGTGCTTTTTCGTTAATCAATCTGTAAAATAAACTTCTTAGCATTTGTAAGTTAAATAACTTGTTCCTGCCCCCAGCAGGCAAAACTGTGGTGGTGTCTATTATAATGTATAAGGTGTAATCATCTAAGAATAGGAATCTTCAGGAGCAGCCCTTGGGACTGATCTGCACTCTAGAGTCATCTAATAAAACATTAAAAAAATTCCTTCTTCTTACAGGTGACATACAAATGGCTGAGCTATACACTGGGTGTTCATGTTAATCAGGCCAAACAGTAAGTCCAATTTACTACCACTTTTCAATACATTGAATTTTTTGTTTTGCATTGTTTTTATCTCTACAGATAGCCTCCAGGTTAGAACTAATTTTTTGTTTTCTGGGTAAATGGGAAAGAATATTATTTTTACTGCCTTTTACTACTTTTTTTCTGTCTTTTAGGAGATTGGTGGACTTGTATACAGATGTATGATCATAAATTTACTGAATTTATTTGCAGCTTTGGCCTCTGATTAACATTGCTTTATTTCAAACTTATTAAATGGGCTGGCCAGTTCTGTTTACATCTCAGATTTATATGTTTGTTTCTTATATCTTTACTACATTTTCCCATGTGCTTCTTAGGCCCGTTTCTGATTGTTATTGAGATATTTCCATAACGAGGTCAACAGGTATGCGACAGTATCAGGGGAGAACTATTTACTTGAAACTAAAAAGAGAGTCTTTTTTTTTTTTTTTGAGTTGGAGGCTCACTCAGTAGCCCAGACTGGAGTGCAGTGGCCACTCCCAGCCACCGCCGCCTTGACCTGCTGGGCTCCAGCGATCCTTCCGCCTCAGCCTTCCGAGTAGCTGGAACTACAGGCGCGCGCTACCACGCCCAGCTAATTTTTTGATTTATTGTAGAGATGAGGTCTCGCCAAGTTGCCCAGGTGGGTCTCGAACCCGCGGGCTCAGGCAATTCACTCA
>CAUYQG010289975.1:0-14940 GCA_963574415.1 Tarsius wallacei
AAAGAAATGTATACCACCAATTTAGAAATTGTTGCCTTTTCTGTCATTAAACTCGGGTACAAATTGGCATAACATATAAAGACCTATGGAACTAGAACTATTATTAAAGAAATATTAGATGATCATAGTTTCCTGTGATAGCATTTTTTGTGTTATCTATACTTTCTTTTGGTAAAATGTTTTATCTGTGATTTCTTTAGTTAGTCAACATTTCCTTGAGTAAACTTGATTGTACAACTAATTTTCATAAATGGACTGGATTCACTTGCAACATTAAAGTTGATATGAGGTTTTAAATGGATTTAAATAGAAAGAAAACATTGACTTAAGGTTGGATTTATATTTTTCTATTACGCAGTCACTATAAAATTGTGCTGGATTTGAACACTCTTTCCTCCCACTAAAAATAACCCTCTATGACTTTAGTTAAAAAATTGTGGAAATCTTTGGAGCAATTTTTCTTACAATATAAAAAAAATTGTATCAGATACTCTTTCATTTAAAAATAGGCTTTTTATTTATTTCTTAATTTAGCTAAGTCTTAAGTAATTTGGCATCAATTAGTTATTTTATCTCTTCGAGTCAGTTGTAGGGAGGGGGATGTTATGCTCAATCATTTTTAGTTATTTTGATGAAATGCCGAATGTTCCACAATTTTGCAGTGTATATAGTATTTTGGGATTGCCCTGTCCAGAAAATGTTTCCAGCTACACAGTTTTAAAGGAAAATGTTCCCATCTCAAAAGAAACATGTAATATGAGATGTTTCTTTGCCACTTAAAATTTTTCTATCTTTTACTCACTTTAAACACAAAGGCCTTTGTTCAAACTTGTGGCTTTTTCAATTCAAACATATATCTATCCACTCTTTTTTTTTTCCAGAACTGAGATATTACCAAGAAAAGGCACAATGCCACAATATTATGGTGTTATGTATGGTATTTTTGGCTTAAAGGGAAAGGTACTTAATTTTGGTGGAATGTTGATTGTACCTTGTTACAAAGACTCCTCTTTCATTTTCTGATATGCTTTCACCTAGTAAGATGGAATGTGGAGTATACTGTAATAATATAAGTGTTCACTATAAGCTATTGGGATTAAGAACTATTAACAGAGTTGTAAGCTTGTTATCAAATTAATGCAAGACATTTAAACTATTTTTTTGCAAAACTATTTATTTTTAAACAACTTAAAATATATCTAGGGTGAGTTAAAAGTCCCTGTGCATCTATATTAGATGGCAGGTATTGTCACAGAGTCACTGTGTATTAATAATAAATGTTGAAATGGCTTCTCCCTGTCTCCAGAAGCATTTACACGTCCTCCTTGTGAGATCATGGTGCACAGAGGTCTTTGGACTGCCCTGAACCCGTCTTATGTGGACATAGCCTGTTCCCCGCATTTTCTCATGGTGTCATGTGTTTCAGGTCTATCCACTTAGTGTTAAGATCATTCTGATTTTCATCTAAATGTTTTAAAAATTGTATTATGTGTTTTAGTGGAGGACGAGTCTTGATACTGTTCTAATTCAGAAAGCCAATCTTTCACATTATGTTGTGCTCCCCTATCCCAAATGGGCATCTTTCTACACAAACGTAGAAAATATTGCTACATACCTTTCTGTTTGTAAATTTTTTTTTGGCAAATATTTTGTTTTTATTATTCTATCAGAATCTAACAATTTCAAACTGAATTAGAATAGGGGAGCACAACATAATGTGAAAGATTGGCTTTATGTGATACTAAAGTAGGCCGGGCTCGGTGGCTCAGCCTGTAATCCCAGCACTTTGGGAGGCCGAGGTGAGAGGATTGCCTGAGCCCGCGGGTTCGAGACCCACCCAGGCAACTTGGCAAGACCTCGTCTCTACAATAAATAAAAAAAAAAAATTAGCCGGGCGTGGTAGCGCGCGTTTGTAGTTCTGGCTACTTGGAAGGCTGAGGCAGAAGGATTGCCGGAGCCCAGCAGGTCAAGGCTGCGGTGGCCAGGAGCGTGCCACTGCCCTCAAGCCTGGGTGACAGAGTGAGACTCCAACTCAAAAAAAAGAAAAAAAAAGAAAAGAAAGTCTGGTTAAAAGTGGAAAGGGGGAAAAACAAAGAGAATTTCATCCTATAGTTTGGTCTAGATACAATTTGGTTACATTTTTGAATTCTATTGAAAGGTAGTGTAGATGCTATGGACACAACCTGTAAGTGACTTTTAAATATGCACTTCTAGAAATCTGAGAAAACGAAAACAACGCTGTATCCATCTGCCGTAATCAATGAACCAGAATTGTTTTCTATCAAATTCTTCATCACAAAGCTTGATGGAGGCCAGAAGCAAATTTCAGGCTTACTAGGACACTGCTATACATTTTCATAAATAATAAGAAAGCTGTAGAAAGTACTTGAAAAATATCTCACTCTCTTTCTGTCTAATGGAAACTATTCTCTTTCTACTTGGTGCAATAATCTGGAATTTTAGAAGGTCAAAATATATCACAGGAAATGATCATAGAACTAAAAATAGTTTTTAAGGAAACCAGCTACACGGGGCAACCATTTTGCTGTTGAGGAAATCATGTGCCAAAAGGCTAAATCATTGGCTTATAGGAAGTAAAACCTAAAGTATACATTATAATTTCTGAGCCAGTATTACTGAACAGGATAAAAGTTACTAAAAAGTCTTACATAAGTTTATGCAATGTCCCTGCTAGTGCTACAAATCTAAATATCTTTGTAAAAATACTTTCAGAAAATGCCAATTTTAATTACTATATCTTTCACATTATATATGAGAGACGCTTTATGAATGATTCAAAAATAATATATTTTCATTTAAATCTTAATTGCTTTTCATCGAATGTGAAGTCTTAATTTGAACATGAAATTACACTACCAGCAATAGACAGTTTTGTTGAATACTCTAATAAGGAACAATAACCAGTTCCATAGTAACTTTAAAATTCTAAAGGTATTGGTACGCTAGCAATCACAAATTTGGTTTCTTTTAATACTTTTTTAATCCTGTATAGAAGGTTTTTTATAAACATCCTTTTTAAAATCAATCATAACATGGCAAAATGCATAGTTGCTATTTCTGAAAAGTGATCCAAACTCTACATCCAGAGGTGATGAAAAATTCTTATAGAATTTTGTAATGAGTATACATGTTGAGTTAAAGAAATTTCATAGTTGTTGGAGTGCCATGAAATTAATACCTGCAATTCAGATTGCTGTAGTTTACACTTTTTCTGTATGTTTCAAATCAGGTGTGTACCATTTGTACTGAGAACACCACAGAACGAATTATCCAAAGTCCATTGATTTTAATATGTGTTTTGGTTTGTAAACAAATTATAGTAATTTCTTGCACATTTTTGGAAATTAATTGTATAAGAATTTATGTATCTGCTTCTAGATACAGTGTGTAAATAAATATTTCGTTCACAAGATCTGCCTTGTAGTCCATTTACTATCCCTGATGCAGTGTCTGGTTTTAATCAGTATGGGGTTACCTAAATAATTTCTGAATGTCCCGTGAACTGGGCAGAAGCTGGAGTGTGGGAACCAGCAAGTTTTAGTAAAAGAGAGAAAAGTAGAGTCATGTCACTAATGGTAGATTCAAACAAATTATGAGTCAGCCAATGGTGCTAATATACTAAGCCACCAAACATACAGTCTGGAGTGAGTTGGGAGAGCATCTACTAAGCAAAAAGACTAAATTAATGAAGCCTCACTAAAAGATTAGACTGAATAAAATATTTGGATTGTGACTTTTTTTTAAGTCCTTATTATTTAATAATATTTTATGGGACTAGAATCGGGTCATTAATGTGTGTTTGTGTAGAGGTCATTTAGAAATCTTTTCATGGATTAGAAAGATCTTGCATAATATCCGCTGAATTTAATTGTATGCTTTTAAAGTTCCTAAACATCATTGGATTAAATATTGACTTTAAAGTTTTATTCGGTTACTTTTTAAACAAGTCCTTTTTTAGGAAAAAAAATCATGGCTAATTCAAAGATGAATCTTACTCTGATTTTGTCCAGGATATATCACAGATTTTGACTTAAGTAAAATCCAATTATCGTGGAGCTCTAACCACATTTTCCAGAGCTGGTATCATGTGACAGCATTGACATTAATGTTGCATTTTCCTGGTGACGGTGCTAATATTGGATTATGAGATGAGAATGGTCAGGCCTTAAGAATTATGTAAAAGATTTGACTTTGGAAACTAACGTCATAGCCAAGTAAACAGATTTTGCCCTTCATGAGGGTTTTATATTTACCCCTTTCTCTAGAGACATTTTTAAAAAGTATTTTAAGAATGCGGGGTACAATTCAAGGTTAGGTATACAAGTGGTCATTGAACAGGTTTGGGCCTCACTTTGGTCCCCATTTCATCTGGTTCTCTAGAGCCATTTATTCAGCAAGATAGAAGATCAAGGAAGTGTGTTGAGGACAGGCTGTGTTGCTTCCAGGTGGTCCTGACAGGCTATCCATGAGGGGGTGAGGGTGAGTGTAGGCAGACGAGCTCTCCATGAAGATGGAAGACCTGCTGCTGAGGGGATGGCAGATAATTCATTGGAAATGCCGGAAGTGGGCTGGACCCAGTACTTAATAATTTATCATCATGCTTACCATTTTTTCACTCCCTGCCTTTTACCCTTACCTTTAAATTCTTAACTTTTTGGGGGGGGGGCTTATAGATTTTACTTTTGCTTTTCCTAGTCTTTCAACTTTTGAGATCAAAAATAGTTTAACCTTTGTTTCAGTTGAATTTAGCTTTTTCTTGTCTGCTGTTTTGGCCTCCGGTCTAGCTTTTTTTCTTTCAGATCTTTAGCTTCATTTAAAATTCATCATCTAAAAAAATATTTTTTTTAACTTTATGTAATTTTTTTTTGTATTTCATTTTAATTTCCAGTTTTAAGACTTCTGAACTGTCTTAACAAAAATTTGACTCTATTTTCTTTTTCTGATTTGTCTTGCTAATGTGTTTGGAGCCATTTAGGCACTTGAGCTTTGGCTGCCTACCCGCCTCCCCCCAGCCCTGAATTTTCCAGGACAGTTTTTGTGTACAGGACCTGTGAGACTTCACAGTTCCATAGGGTCTTGGTCTCCCAGGCCAGGTGTTCCTTTATGGAGAAAGCAGATTTGAGGGAGTGGAAGTATTGGTTTATGATATTACATAATTCAGTCCTAGTAGAAAGATCAGTCATGAACCCCAAGATATAAACTGGATCTGAGGGTGAAGAGTACTTTTTGCATGTTAAGATTTGATTACAGGAAGTTAAATCCAGAGACCTCTTAGGAGTGCTCCAGGCCTGACACTGGCAAAAAACCAACAGTAGTGAACATCTGAATGCACCTCCATCTTGGAGCACAGCCAAGTTTTGTAGCCAGATAACCTGAAACTACTTTCATCCTGGGCTGCGTTTTTCCCTACTTGACACCTGGCAAACTCACCACCTCTTCTGGAATAGTCATATGAGAGTCCTGTTGGGAAAGTCTCCCTCAGATTGTAAAAGCCAAAAAGAAGCTGGCTAGAGCAGGGATTATTTTTAATAGGGTTTATGTATTCAAAGGCCAATTGCCTTGCCTAGAGATAATTTTGGGCTGTCAAATCCTGTCTTTGGTAACTTTGGCTTGCAAATAAGGTAACTCTTGAAAAGGAAATCTCACTTTTTGATCATGAGATGTGGATTTCTCCACACTAAGAAAGGCCTAGGAAGCACAAACGTGGTTTCTCTGATCTCCAGCTTGGTTCCTTGGGTCTAATAGGGTGGCATCCAGGGACACTAGGACTTAATTACACTAGCCTGTGTATTTACTTTTCATAGCAGTAACTTGAGTAATCATGACTAAGCCATCTGCACGGATTCAATAAAGATTATTACGTTTGTCCATCTGTCTTTATTCAATCTTTCCCATTCCACACAACAAAACACTCAAATGCATTCTTCAAGGTGAATTCAAACCTTATTCATGATGCCTTTTCTCATCATGCCAAATCAAATTGTAACTTCTTGAAATTCTCATTATAAGCCTTAAAAAGAAGAAAGAAAAATAAAGGACAGGAAGAATGGGAAAGGAGGGGGGGGGGGGAGAAGGGAGAGAAGGAAAGGAAAAAAGGAAGGGAAAGAAAGGAAAAGAAAAAACATATTTCTGGGAATGTTCCGAGTCCTCATATAACCAGCTATCCTTCCTCCTTTGCTCTTCTTCACTCCTGGATTGCTGACATATTTCTCAGATGGTCAGCAGTCACATATGCAGGACCACAAAGCTGAGAGGTAAAATGAGCCTGGCCCTGAAACAGCTGCACTGGACCCTAAATGACCACTTCCATACTTTTTGCAAGACAAGTAAACCTCTTATTCTTTTAATTAGCATCCAAGTTTCTGTTATTCTCAGTTAAATTAATCAAACCTGTTTTACAGCCTTGCTGAAAATGGAAAGGAATATGTTCAACGTTCCTTACAAGGATATATATTCTTACAAGGACATTTTAATTTTAAAGATGACAGAATGGCACATGACACTATTCAGTTTCTCATTCACACCCCATCAAATTTTTTAGCTTTGGCAAGAACTGTTGCTGTGCTTCATATATACTTCCCCTCCAAATTTTCTAATAGAGATGCAAACTATCAATTATGATTCAGCAAAGCTTATGCAAAAGAGATGGCAGTGTAATACCCAGTCAGTGCATTAGTCTTTTTGGTCATTTTGTGAAATAGGATTTTAGAGTTTCACTGTGGGTATGAGATTATGAAATCTAATTGAAGATACCAGTTTAATACAAGAAAGACCTTTCTTATGTGTCACTCAGAACTAGCTGATTTGTAGATAATGAGTGTCTCATCTTTAGGTATCTGCATAAATAACTTTTATGGAGTCCTCTAGGATTCCTGCAGGTGGAGAGCTGGAGAGAAGTAACCTTTAAAAGTCTTTCCAACATGAAATTTCTAATAAGGTTTCTAAGATAAAATCTAAATATAGAAAAAGGATAAAGGATTGGGAGAAAAAAGAGCTAGAAGAAAAAAAAAATGTTCAAACTGGTAACATGGTTGCAACAGGCTGAGTCCACAATGAGTCCATCAGTTTGGTATGCCTGTTTCATTTAAGTTCCTGGAATAAGAAGCTCGGAGTCATGATGCAACCAGGCAGTCTATGTAGCACTTCCCCAGCTCTGTTTAAATACACCATTGACTTGTTGCCTATGACACCATCAAAAGAGTTCCTTCATACCCACCCAGACAGCTGGGCCAGGCACAGCCCAAAATGGGCCACCTGATGACTCAGAAGCTGTTCCTCAGCCTTGAGCTCAGTGTCAGGTCTAGTCAGGGCTGAGGAGCCTTGATTCTAAGGGGAAAGCCAAAGTAATCAAGCAACGTCTGGGGGAAATACAGTAGTCCTAAGATGAATTCCAGATCCCTTTGACAATCTAATGAATTTTGTTCCTCCCAAGCTCACTTTATCATCCAAATGAACTGCAATGGATTGAATGTTTATGTTTCTCTAAAATTCAAAAATCGAAATCCAAATCCCCAAAGTGATAGTATTAGGATGTGGGCTTTTGGGAGGTGAGTAGGCCATAAGGGCAGAGCACTCATGCATGAGATTAGCACTCTTATAAAAGAGGTTCCAGATTGCTTATTGGCCCCTGGAGAAGGTGCCATCTATGAACTAAGAAGTAAGCCCTCACTGACCACCAAATTTGCCAGTTCCTTGATCTTGGACTTCCCGCTCCAGAACCACAATAAATAAATTTTTGTAGTTTATAAACCACCCAATTTATGACATTTGGTTACAGCAGCCCAGAGAGACTAAGATACAAATCTTCACTTACAAAAAAGTAAATATATGTAAAATTGTGCATGTAATACAATAAAGCCAACTTCAATTCCGCTCAGAGGTAAACATGAATAAGAAGACTACTATTGCTTATTGGAAAAAGAAAATGAAATGGTAGATTAGTTTGATATCTAATCACTTTGACTTACATTTTCTATGGCAATAGATGCTGAAAGTAATGACTAGCAAATAAAATCATAGACCCTGTAATTGCCTGGCTATGATGAGGGTGGTGTACCCTGCTAGTTGTTTAGGCAGCATCACGTCTCTATTTCATCCTCATTAAGAAACTTTCAATTTGTACAGGAATGTTAATGTGCCCAGCTAAAAATCTGCAGTCACCAGACACTCTTGCAGCTAGAGGTGGCTGAGAAACATGGTTCAGGCAAGATACACATTTATTGAGGTTTCTGGGAATGTTCCAAGTCCTGATGTAGCCACTTATCCTTCTTCCATTATCTTTCTTCTTCATTCCCGGATTGCTGGCATCATTGTCAGATATCCAGCAGTTTCACATGCAGGATCACAAAGCTGAGAGGTAAAATGAGCAACTGCACAGGATCCTAAAATGACCACCTCCATACTTTTTGCAAGACGAGTTAACCTCTTATTTATTTAAGCAACATCCACGTTTCTGTTACTCTCAGTTAAATCAATCCTAACTAGAGAGTGCAGTTCAAGAAACACTGCATTTTTCCAAAATTATTTGGGTTTTGTTCATATTAAGTTTTTAAAAAAAATTTCAGATGAAGGAAATCTTCAGAAAGATGTGCTTGCGGTCTTTGTGCTTCCAGGCAACAACCCAGTCACACCGAAAGGAAGACAGTTTTGGAGTCCTGTCATTTTGATATAGATAAAACTAAAGGACAGCCAAGCCTTATTAAGCTTCTCATCCATGATAAGCTGTGGGATATAATATTTTATTGGATATAATAAAAACAGAGAAATGCTCATGACAGTGATGCCAGAATGCTTTCTGTTTTCCTGTCAATGAGAAATGATTCTGGAATTAATACACAGAATTAATTATATTTTATGTGGCTTATATACAATGTCATCCCAGGCCATTCTCAACTATTTAGAGCAAACAAAATATACATTTCAATGTAAAAACAAGGGAAATGAGAGATACAATCATTTAAAAGAGAGGATCCGAGTATCTCAGATGATGAATTCCTGCTACCAATGAGTCTATATCAACTGTGGTTCTGGACAAAAAACCTAGAGTCCCAGCATCTTTGGTCAGAGGAAGGGAGCTGTTAATGCCCAGTTCCTGGAATTAGTACTGTTATTCTTTTAATTATTCATCCCTCATCCATAAAATCATTAGTATGAATGACTACCTGCCTCTTTCACAAGACAATTGTGAGAATCGGTTCCTTAGGTTGCACTTTTGTCAGACTTTTCTGGGTAAACTTCAAAGCAATTGATTGGTTGAGTCAGGGTCTCACTCTGTCTCCCAGGCTGGAAGGCTGGAGTATAGTGGCACAACCACAGCTCATCTCAGCCTCAAACTCCTGGGCTCAAGTGTTTCTCCCACCTCAGCCTCCTGAGTAGCTGGGACTACAGGTGTGCACTACCATGCCTTGCTAATTTTTTAATATTTTGTAGAGATGAGGTGTTGCTATGTTGCCTAGGCTGGTCTCGAATTCCTGGGCTCAAGCAATCCTCCCACCTCAGCTTCCCCAAATGCTGAGATTATAGGCATGCATCACTATGTTTGGCCTCAAAACAATTTAAATAAACCTGTTCTATCCACTGAAGTACAGGAGTAGATGACCTTTCAAAATTGGGATGACAAAGTTTAGAATCCCATTCTTCCATCCTAGAAGTGAAGCATCAACTTTCAGGCTGGTGAGTTTATCAGAGTCCATTCCGAAGAGTGTGGGAGGCTATGGGCAGGCAATGACTTCTGTAAAGTAGAAGGGAAAAGAGAAAAATAACGCTTTGTTAGTTTCCTCATCCTCTTTTATCTTGCCCACCTCTCAATGCAGATGCAGAAAAAGCAAGTTGCTCACTTTTCCAGCCACCTCTGCAGGCCAAAGAGGCCATGAGACTCAGTACTGCTCGTAAGTTTGAGGGGCTTATGGGAAAGACTTTTATTCCTGGATAAAAGGAGATAAGCATGGGAGAAGAGAGAACTTTCTCTCTTGCATTTTTGCAATCCTCCTACTTCCACACTTTACAATTCCGCTTAAAGACTCACTGTCTGGAAGTGTGCCAGCCACAGGTTGACCACAAATCATCCAACCTAAGGACAAAAACTAAACATGCACCAGATGTTGAAGTGGAAGGAAAGAAAGAGCAAAGGACCCCCATGATATGAAGCCACCTGTCAATCTGAGAACAACTCCTTCTAAGCAACTTATTAACTATACATTGAATGTCCCTCCTTATCAGGTAGGTTGTTTTACTCATTCTAGAACCCCACAGTCTTAAAGAACATGTACTGACACAAATAAGGAGTGGTACCTACAGAATTGCAGGGGTTCTACAGATACAACACAAAAGAAACCCAAGAACAATGCAACTGTAACAGCCAAATCTATGAATAAGCAGTCTAAAACTTTGCTTGTTAGTTCTTGGAACTATTTACCTGGCAGAGAAAGAACCAACTGGGACAATTCCAGGGTTCCTCAGCCTCTGGGTTAATTTTAAATGAATGCCAGACTTCTTTGGAAGGAATTTCAAAATGTCCCCTTCCTTGAGAAAATGCTTACTTACCCTGTAGGCACTATAAAGACCAAGAAAACCATGAGAATAGTTTCTTATATTTATTCAGCAAATACATCTCTAAAAAGACTAATAGTTTCATTTTGTTTTTAATAATAATTAATCTTTGCAATATCCTGGTGGAGAGGTAAAGGGATAAAGGATGATCACTACCATTTTAGAGAGGAAAAGATAGAAAGAACACGAAATTAAATGATTGTCTACAAGCCATAGTCAAAATGTAGCCCTATGTAGACAGCCAGTAAGCAAGCAGAGAGAGATGAGATTCCACATCTTAAGTCGCAGTCTAGTCTCTGTCCCTAGGGCACTCTCTCCTGATGACTCAGCGGATCCCAATGAGTCACTCAGTTCTTTGCACCTCCCAGAAACTAGGCTAGGATATAAAGAGAACTCAGATTAAAAAGGCAAACCAAACCAGCTCACTCAAACCATTGTAATTAAGGCACTCTAGTCGTTTCTTTGACTCCTAAACATTTAGGATAAAATAACAGAAAAGGAGAAAAAATATAAGGAAAGCACCCAGATGAAGGAATATACAGGAACACTTACAAGTTAGAGGTATTTTCAAACAATTTCTACAAGTTAGCAAAAATGGAGTAACTAGAAGTAGCAGAGAGAAGAGAAATATTTTATAAATATATTAAGTGTTATCCGAGAGTTAACTGAGGTTAAGTCAACAAATAAACAGTTTTTATTTGTTAATTAATAGGCATGCTGTAACTCTTTCAAAGTAATGTGAGGTGGCTTGAAATAAAGTCTACATAAGCCATAGGGCCTGTAGAATATAAATAACACTGACTGAGTTCATACTAGAAAGTGTCACATACTAGCCATGTGATTTAGCTTCTCACTGCCTCAAATTGAGCGATTAAGTTTATTGTGGGAGAAAAAATCCCACCAACCTCAAAGAGCTCTTACCTCACTTAAGAGTTAATTTCGGCTGGGCATTGTGGTGCATGCCTATAAGCCCAGCACTTTGGGAGACTGAGGCAAGAGGATCACTTGAGCCCAGGAGTTCAAAACCAGCCTGGGCAACATAGTGAGATCTTTTTCTACAAAAAAGAAAAAAAGAAAGAAAAAAAAAATTAGCCATGTATGGCACACAGTGAGTCCTAGTTACTTGAGAAACTGAGTTGGGAGGATCAATTGAGGCCAGGAAGTAAAGGCTACAGTGAGCTGGGATCACACCATTGCACATTGCACTCCAACATGGGTGACAGAGTGAGACCCTGTCTCAAACAAAAAAGAGTTAATGTATCTGAAGTTTCTGGAACAGTGCCTGGCCCAGAGTAAATACTGTGCAAGTTGTGTTTTTTATTATTAGAAGAATTGAATGATATAATTAACAGATATTTTGGAAACATATATGTAAACATACTTAGTGTAAACATTTGGAAGATTTAAAGGACTGATAATATCTCAGTAGATTCTAAAAACTACAAAATATAAAATCAACATTCTCTGGCTACGGTACAATAAGTAACCAATAATTTTTTTAAATGGTAAAAATTAAACACCCCCTTCCTGCCTCAACCTACCACCACTGAATAAGATGTTTTGTTTTATAAGAGTGAAAGGTAGCCGGGCTCGGTGGCTCAGCCTGTAATCCCACGCCTTGGGAGGCTGAGATGAGTGGATTGCCTGAGCCCGCGGGTTTGAGACCCTCCTGGGCAACTTGGCGAGACCTCATCTCTACAATAAATAAAAAAACTAGCTGGGTGTGGTAGCGCGCACCTGTAGTTCCAGCTACTTGGAAGGCTGAGGCGGAAGGATCGCGGAGCCCAGTAGGTCGAGGCTGCAGTGGCCGGAAGCGGCCACTGCACTTCAGTCTGGGCGACAGAGTGAGACTCCAACTCAAAAAAAAAAAAAAGAAACTTATAAAAGAGTGAAAGTTTAGTTGATTATTGGTGGCATTTTTTCCACTATTGATACATGAGAAATTTTCTCTTTTTCTATTTTAAGCCAGTTAGCTGGTCTTGAAGTCCTTGAATTCTAGATTTCCTTGTCCTGGAGAAGAGCTAACTTTGTCTTATGAGGCACATTAGGGAAATATATTTTGTTCTGAGAGTTAGAGAAGAAAGTGGCCCTTCCTGGGGCAATTCCATGAGACCAAGATTTGGGAGTGTCTGTGGGAGTGTCTGAGGGCTGACTCTTTGTCTTCCAATAAGGAATCAAGTATGCACTATGGCTTTTGGAGTTCAGCAAAGACCCTCAAGGCCAAATTTGATGTTGAGAGTGTGAAAGCCATGATCAGAAGCTGTGTTCTAATGATATAGTGTTGTAGTCATCTGTTGTTATATGACAAACTGTCCCAAAACTTTACCATTGTTCACTTAAGACTAAAGCTATTTTATTTTATCTGATGATTTTGTGGGTCTGAAACTTGGGTAGGGATCAGCTGGGCAATTCTTCTGTTCTATTTGGGGTTGACCATAATCAGTCAATGTTATTCAGCTGACAGATGGGCTGGCCTGGAGCATTCCAAGATAGCTTCATGCATGTGAAGCGTTTGTGCACACATGCCTGATCAAGGATGGCCGAGGAATTTTAGCAGGGCTGTTGAGTGGAGCTGCCTACATGTGACTTCTCAGTGTAGTCAGACATTTTAGGTGGTGGCTCAGGACTCTAAAAGTGAGTAAGACAGAAGCAGCATGGTCCTTTATAATCTAGCACCAGAAGTCACCTACTGTCACTTCTACTGTTTACTGGTCAAAGCAATCACCAGCCAGCCCAGATAGAAGGGAAGGGCACACAACCCTTTCATAGTAGGAATGTCAGAAATTTTGCAGCCATGATTTTAAACCACAACAGCTAGATAGGTATAAGCTTAAACACTGAGAACTTCCAAAATGGGTTACAAATCAGGGATCCTTCCTTAATTTTGTGGACTGCGTAAACCACCAGAATTTATATATAGAGTACCTGATGAAAAGTAATCCAGAAAGAAGCTGTTGGTCAGTGTTGTATTTTTAATCACATCAAGAAAATGTATATCAATTCTTATTTTACTAAGGTTTTAAAATATTTTAATATATTCAAAACAAATTGATTTGTGTAAAAAGTAAAGTAGTACCACAGAAATTAAAATATCCCTCACTGTTCCTCAACAATTTTCTATTGACTGCTGTAACAAATGCTACACATTTAGTGGCTTCAGACAACACATGTACTATCTCACAGTTCTGTAGATGGTAGTAAGTCTAGCACGGGTCTTATCAAGCTAAAATCAACTTGTCCAAAGACTGCTCCTCTCTAGAAGGCTCTAGTGGAGAATCTATTTGCTCACTCATTTAGGTTGTTGGCAGCATTCCTTTGAGGTTGTAGAACTGAGATTCCCATTTCCTTGATGAGGGTTATTCCTAACTTCTAAACCCACATTCCTTGGTTCATGGCCCCTCTTTCATCTTCAAAGCCAGCAATGGCTAGGGTGGGCCCCTGTCAGAATTTGCATGTCTCTCTTCTCTCTCTTGACTTCAGATAGGAAGAATAATCTGCTGCTAAGGGTTCAGGTGATTAAACTGTATGCATTTTGGTAATCCAGAATAATCTCCCCATCTCAAGACCCTTAATTTAATCACATTTGCAAAGTCTCTTTTGACATAAAAGGTAACCTATTTGCATGTTCTGGGGACTAGGGTATGGACATCTTTGGGAGGGGCATTCTGGCTATCACACTCACAGCTCACCATTTTAATTCTAAAGTCTTTTTGCTGTATTACCAGTGTACACTACTATTTCTGGATTTTCTTGTTTAGGTTAGGCCTTAACATTAAGGTATTAACTGTTGACTCACTTTCATAAACATAATGATTTAAGTATTTTACATACCCACACACTCACATGCTACACACTGATCCTTCCCCCATCTTCCCAATAGTCACATCCCTTTTTAAAAATTATTTTTTGAGTCAGAGTCTCACTCTGTTGCCCAGGCTGGAGTGCAGTGGCACACTCATGGCCACTGCAGCCTCGACCTGTTGGGCTCCGGCGATCCTTCCACCTCAGCCTTCCAAGTAGCTGGAACTACAGGTACACGCTACCAGACCTGGCTTATTTTTTGATTTATTGTAGAGATGAGGTCTCACCAAGTTGCCCAGGCTGGTCTCGAACCCCTGAGCTCAGGCAATCTTCTTACCTCGGACTCCCAAGGTGCTGGATTACAGGCTTGAGCCACCATGCCTGGCCATATCCCAAATTTTGAAGGTGTTCAAATTATTATAAGCAAGTAAATATTTTCATAACTAACATATATATGGTACTATGATTTTTTTGTGTGTACAACTTTTCTTGTACAAATTAGTCTCATTTGTCACATTTCTCTTATTCACTTAATTTTCTATGTATTGATAATCTTTGAAATTTTCATCA
>CAUYQG010289978.1:0-12641 GCA_963574415.1 Tarsius wallacei
GGGGAGAGGGAGAAAAGTGTGTGTGTGGGGAGAGAGAGAGAGAGAGAGAGAGAGAGAGAGAGAGAGAGAGAGAGAGAGAAGAGAATTTCTATTTACCAATACCATGCAGAAGGAAAAATAAAAAATAAAGAAACAGAAACAGAAATGTGGAGCAGTTCACATCCCATGACATAGACAGAGAGGTCAGAGATGAGACTGGGGCTGAGGCAAAGAGAAAGAAAAGAGGGAAACTGAGGCAGGAGTAAAAAGAATCACGAAGGAGAACAGAGATGAACTGGCTGGCAGATAGGCTGCTGGGGGGAGACAGGGGCACCCGGGAGAGGGACCCGGAAAGTGCCATGTCCCTCGCTTTTCAAACAATCTCTCAGGAACACCCAACATTTCTCTCCTTCCACTTCGAGGCATCCCTCTTGTGATGATAGCCAAAACGGGAAGGACCTCAGTGAGACCTAAGGAAAGACTTCCCTGAGGCGCGGGGGCTTCTGCTCACCGTCAGGGGCTGGGGCCGCCTTTTCCCATCAGCCCTAATTGCCAAGATGTCATGGAGGGAAGAGGAGGGGATTAGGCAGACGGGGGCCCCTCCCCCTCCCAGCCAATGTCACCTCCTGGTGCCCAGTCGAGTCCCCCACCTTGGCCAGGATTACCCTCCGAGATCCAGGCCATGGCAAATGACATCACTCCCAGCCTGGGCTTAAAATCTCCCCACGTGAGGAGACCCGTTTCCTTCAGCCTCTGCTGTCTGGAGACTCTGCCCAGGACCTGGGCCACCAGGAGAGCCCTGTCCCTTTTTCCTGAAGGTGAGTGTCTGCAGGAGAGGCAGAGGGGGCCGGGGGAGGCAGAGGGAGAGGAAGAGGGGGAGACAGGGGCACAGAGGTCTGGGTTCCTTCATTCCTGGCTGTGTTTTCGGTGCCCGGGGTGGGGCGTGATGTTGGCTGAATAATTTTACACAGAACCGAGGTTCCATCCTGGCATTTGGGGAACCGGGGCTGGGCTATGACTGCAGCAGGAAGGAGTGAGGTTAGACCTACAGGGACTGGTCCACGGCACACGGGGCACTGCAGGATTCTGGGGCGGTTGTGGGTGAGGGGATCCCATCAAGCCCTGATGGCTTCCACAGAGGAGGGAGGGCATCTCACCCTGGCTCTGATGCAACTCCTTAGCACCTCACTGTCATCTCTTGTTTCTTTCTTTTTTTCTTTTTTGAGTCGGGATCTCGCTCACGTTCCTGGCTCACCGCAGCCTTCACCTCCTGGGCTAGGGCGATCCTTCCACCTCAGCCTCCTGAGTAGCTGGGGCGACAGGTGCACACCATCACACCTGGCTAATTTTTAAAAAAATTTTTTGTAGAGACAAGGTCTCACTATGTTGTCTAGGCTGGTCTCGAACTCCTGGGCTCAAGTGATCCTCCTGCCTCGGCCTTCCCAAGTGCTGGGATTTATAGGCATGAGCTACTGCGCCCGGCCTGTCGTCTTTTCCTTAAAACTCTCACCGCTGCCTGGAATCTTCTTTTCGTGTGTGCGTTCATCCACTAATTGCCTGTCTCCCTCGCTGAAACTTGAAGCCTCTTCAGGGCCCTGCATGCGGTTGGAATTTGCCTAAATATGTGTTGGGTAGGTGGATGGATGAATGACAGATATGGGACTGAAGAGACACACACGCAGAGGGCCCTGGTCTGTGGCAGCAGCAGGAGGGACTAAGGGTAGACTTCGGAGTGGGCCGAGGGGGCCTGGGAATGTGATGATTTGGGGATCACTGCCTGGGTGAATTGATCACTTGGGACCTCGCCGCACCCAAGGGCTCTGGATTCCAGAGAATACGACCTTCAGGGCTCTTCACCCCTGTCCCCCCTTGGCTCCCAGCACATTCATGCCGTTTTATCTTCTCCAAAACTGTTTTTTCTTTGAGTTGGGGTCTCACTCTATCGCAGTGGCACAATCACGGCTCACCACAGCCTTGACCTCCAGGGCTCAGGCGATCCTCCCATCTCAGCCTCCTGAGTAGCTGGGACTACAGGTGCGTGCCACCATGCCTGGCTACTTTTAAAATTTTCTGTAGAGACGGGGTCTCGCTATGTTGTCCAGGCTGATCTCAAATTCCTGGGCTCAAGTGATCCACCTGCCTCAGCCTCCCAAAGTGCTGAGATGACAGGTGTGAGCCCCCGTGCCCGGCCTTCTGCAGTACTCTTACTGTCACCGTGTTTCTCGTCTGCCCTGTCAGCAGGGCTGGGACCTTGTTTGTGAGGTTCTCAGCCATATTCCCAGTCCCAGACACATAGTAAGTGCTCAATAACTGTGGATGGAATGGAAGAGTGGATGGGATGGGCCGGGCCCGGTGGCTCAAGCCTTTAATCCCAGCACTTTGGGAGGCCGAGGCGAGAGGACTGTCTGAGTCCGTGGGTTCGAGACCAGCCTGGGCAACTTGGCAAGACCTCATTTCTATAATAAATCAAAAAATTAGCTGGGTGTGGTAGCGCGCACCTGTAGTTCCGGCTACTTGGAAGGCTGAGGCGGAAGGATCGCCTGAGCCCAGCAGGTCGAGTTTGCGGTGATTGTGAGCGTGCCACTGCACTCCAGCCTGGGTGACAGAGTGAGACTTCAGCTCAAAAAAAAAAAAAAGAAAAGAGTGAATGAATGATTGGCTTTGGGCAGAAGCAGGTGGAGTGACTGTCATAGGGCAGAAGGGTGCAGTGGCTTTCCCAGAAGGACCAGAGCTGTGACAGCAGCAGAGTGAGGTCAGCGTGGGGCTGCCCCTGGCGCTTGAAACACTGGCGGCTTTGGGGTCGCATCACTGCCGAGTTGACTCGTTCAGGCTCTCACTATGCCAGAGTCCTGGTTTCCCCTGGTGCCTCCCCGTGGTGGGCACATCAGCCGGGCTCCTCGTCCCTTCTGGAAGGAGGAAGCTGCAGACAGAGGCTGGGAGACCCAGGAGGGCAGGCCCCGAACGCCGCTGAGCTGCGGGGTTTCTAGAGGGCTGAGGTGCGTGGCCTTGGGCGCGTCACGGGGTCTCCCTGGGCCTCAGCTTCCTCCGCTGCAAAGTGGGGACGAGGACAAGCTGCCACGATGGTCCAGGCAGATGAGCCCTGGGAAACCCACGTCCCGAGCTTGGCCGATGGTGGGAGCCGGGGAGGAGGCCGGCCTCATCCCGCTTCCCAGGAGCCCAGGGAGACTGGGAGGAAGGGTCTTTGGGCCTGGGGAAGATTCGTATTCTGCCCCTGGTTCTGTCCCTCATTGCCCGTGTGACCTCGAGAATGGATGGCACCTTGCCCAGCCTCAGTTTCCGCACCTAAGAAAAGGACTCTGAATTCTGGGGTCCCTGGCGAGGGTCCTGAGAGGCCGTGTAACTTGACGGTTGTGGGGGACAGGTTTCAGGGACGGGGGCTGGCTCAGGTCTGGCTCTGCCTCCGACATACAAGACGTGACTCTGCTTCTCTGAGCCTCAGTTTCCCTCTCTGTAAAGAGGGGATGATGTGGGAGCGCCTTCCTGGGAGGTTTATTGTTCCCTGAGATCTTGTCCCAAGGTCCTGGGTGTGGGCAGGGTCTGAGCAGTGGAGGATCCCAGGGGAGTTTCCCACGCCTTCAGCCATCTGGCCTGGGGCCAGCACCTTCCTCCCAGACTCAGTTTTCCCTCCTGTAGAATGGGGTTCTATGCAGGTTTGTCACAGAATGGGGCTATCAGTCTGTATGTCTGCCTACAAGGTGGGTGTGACCCAGTGAAAGCTGAACTCCAGAGCTCTGAAAACCAGCCTCAAGCCTGATTGGTCCCAGGGGCAAGGACACTGTCCCTCCTTTGCCCTTTTATTTTATTTTTATTTATTTATTTGTTATTGAGCTGCAGTCTCACTTTGTCGTCCAGGCTGGAGTGCAGCAGCACAGTCACGGCCACCCCATCATCATCTTGCTGGGTTCCCGTGATTGTTCCGCCTCAGCCTTCCAAGTAGCTGGAACTACAGGCGCGTGCTATCACGCCCGGCTAATTTTTTTTGATTTATTGTAGAGACGAGGTCTCACCAATTTGCTCGGGCTGGTCTCGAACCTGCAGGCTCAGGCAATCCACTGGCCTCAGCCTCCCAAAGTTCTGGGATTACAGGCTGAGCCACCAAGTCCGGCCTATTTATTTACTTTTATTTTCTATTTTATGAGTTGGGGTCTCTGTTGCCCAGGCCGGAGCGCAGTGGCATGATCACTGCTTACTACAGCCTCGACCTCCTGGACTCAGGTGATCCTCTTGCCTCAACCTTCTGAGTAGCTGGGACTACAGACAGGCGCCACTTCACCCCACTAATTTTTTGATATTTTGTAGAGATGAGGTCTCACTATGTTGCCCAGGTTGGTCTTGAACTTCTGGGCCCCAGTGAGCCTATCTTGGCCTCGTTAATTGCTGGGATTGCAGGTGTGAGCCACCGCACCCAACCTTCCTTCACCCTTTGAGATTATGAAGCACTGTTGTCCTGGACTTCATCTGGGCAGGGATTGCCATCAGGCTCATTGTCGATTCCCGATAAAAGGTAGACATTGTTGTTGTTTTGGGGCCCTGTGAGATCTCGTATACAAAACCTTGGTCTGTGTCTCCCAAGTGAAGGGTTCCTGAAAATGCTTCTAGCATCAGCGTCTTCATTTTGAGTTGGGATCTCGCTCTGTTGCTCAGGCTGGAGTGCAGTGGCTCGATCATGGCTTTCGGCAGCCTCGACCTGCTGGGCTCAGGCTATCCTCCTGCCCCAGCCTCCCAAGCAGCTGGGAAAACAGGTGCGTGCCACCACTCCCCATTCATTTTTTGATATTTTGTAGAGACGAGGTCTCGCTATGTTTTCCAGGCAGGTCTCAAACTCCTGGGCTCAAGCAATCCTCCCGCCTTGGCCTCCCACATTTCTGGGATTACAGGTGTGAGTCACTGCACCTAGTCCAATATTATTTTTATTGTTATTATTCTCTGCTGAAATCTTGCCTACACAGCCCTGACAAGGAGGTCAGCCCTCAATTCTCTGAGGCCATTGTCACAATCGACTGCTCGATCTTGGACAAGCTCTGTCCCCTCATGAGGCTCACATTTTCTGTCCGAGAGTGGGATCACCCTAGCTGTGAGAATTGTTGCCTTTCCTGGAAGGTCAACTGCTTAGCTGGGCCACTGGGCTCAGATTCAGCGCTGAAGAAAATGAAAGTGGTGCTTCTGTTCCAGGTCCTGCAAATGGTCCCTTGTTGGGCAAATTCACAAGTCTCCCTGTTTCTACTCTTTGGAGATTTTTTTTTTCCTGCTGGGTGTGGTGGTTCATGCCTGTAATCCCAGTACTTTAGGAGGTCGAGGCAGGAGGATTACTTGAACCCAGGAGTTGAAAACAGCCTGGGCAACATAGCGAGACCTCATCTCTACAAAAAATCAAAAAATTAGCTGGGTGTAGTATGTGCTTGTAGTCCTAGCTACTCAGGAGGCTGAGGTGGGAGGATTGCTTGAGCCCAGGAGGTAGAGGCTGTGGTGAGCCAGGATCATTGCACTGCAGTCCTGCCTGGGTGACAGAGTGAGACTCTGACTTAAAAAAAAGGCTGTTTTTGTCCAAGAAGTGGGAGAAGACAGAGGGACCACAGGTTAGGGGGCTGGGAGAATAGGACCTTCAGGAATATTCCAAGATTGAAATCCTAGGTTAAAAAAAAAGTGAACCTTATAGTAATTCAGCCTCTACCTCTCAAGGTTGTGCGGAGGAATGAATGACATCCTG
Source organism: Tarsius wallacei (assembly GCA_963574415.1). Lineage (NCBI taxonomy): Eukaryota > Metazoa > Chordata > Mammalia > Primates > Tarsiidae > Tarsius > Tarsius wallacei. Next base: position 5,708 of record CAUYQG010289978.1, read on the forward strand.
GATATATTAGTTATTTATTATTGGGTAGTAAGTCACTCCTAAACTTAGCAGCTTAAAACAATACACATTTCTGACCTCATACAGTTTCTGAGGGCTGGAATTCAAGGATGGTTTAACTGGTTGATTCTGGCTCAGGGTGTTTCGTGAAGTTGTACTCAGATGCCAGCCAGGGCTAAAGTCACTCGATGGCTTGACTGTGACTGGAAAATGGACCTCCGTGGTAGCTCACTTACATGGCTGTTGTCAGGGGGCCTCAGTTCCTCACCACATCGGCCTTTCCATAGGATGGCTGGAGTACCCTCATAACATGGCAGCTGGCTTTCCTTGAAGTGAGTACCAGCCATGGAATTCACACTCTGTTATTATTATTTCTTTTCTCTTCTTTCTTTCTTTCTTTTTTTTTTGAGTTTGGGTCTCTCTCTGTTGCCCAGGCTGGAGTGCAGTGGCACGATCACGATTCACCACAGCCTTGATCTCTTGGGCTCAGGCAATCCTCCCACCCCAGCCTCTCAAGTAGCTGGGACTGCAGGTATGTGCCACCAAACCCAGCTAATTTTTTGTAGAGACAAAGTCTCGCTATGTTGCCTAGGCTGGTCTTGAACTTCCAGGCTCAAACGATCCTCCTACCTTGGCCTTCCAAAATGCTGGGATTGCAGGTGTGAGCCACGGTGACTGGCCTCACATCTGTCATCTCTGAATTACCCCGTTGGTTATCTGTGTCAGCCCTGTTTTTTGATAAGGGACCGAGCAAAGGCATGAACCTGGGGGTAAGGATTACTGGGAGTTACTGGGAGACAACTTGATTCTTAAGAGTTAATGCTGCTGTTTTTGTTTTTATTACTATTATCAGCACTGGGCCATCCCATGATATTCCTACCAGGCTATACATGAACTTTGTACTTGGGATCACTGTGCTGTGACCACACAAGACATTTTGTTTTTCCTCCAACAAGACAAAGTGATTCCAGCCTCCAGACCTTTGTACCTGCTGTTCCCTCTGCCTGGAAGCCTCTATTCCCAGGTCTTATTCAACTTAATTAGATGCCTCAGCCGTACCCTAGACTCCTTCACCATCATATTACCCTTTTTTCTCTCTTTTTTTTTTTTTGAAGTCAAGAGTATCACTCCGTCACCCAGGCTGGAGTGCAGTGGCACAATTCCAGCTCACCACAGACTCAACCTCCTGGGCTCGGGCCATCCTTTCTCCCGGCTTCCTGAGTAGCTGGGACTACAGGCATGTGCCACCACACCTGGCTAATTTTTTGAATTTTTGTAGAGATGGGGTCTTGCTATGTTGTCCAGGCTGGTCTTGAACTCCTGGACTCAAGCAATATTCTTTCCTCGGCCTCCCAAAATGCTAGGATTATAAGCATCAGCCATCATGCCAGGCACCCCGTTTTATCTTCATAGGAGTTTTTGAAACTCCTTGAAAGCATCTTGATTCTTTTTTTTTTTGAGTTGAAGTCTCACTCTGTCTCCCAGGCTGGAGTGCAGGGGCATGCTCACGGCCACTGCAGCCTCGACCTGCTGGGCTCAGGCGATCCTTCCGCTTCAGCCTTCCAAGTAGCTGGAACCACAGGTGTGTGCCACCACACCTGGCTGATTTTTTGACTTATTGTACAGACAAGGTCTCGCCATGTTGCCCAGGCTGGTCTTGACCCCTGAGCTCAGGCAGTCCTCTCGCCTCGGCCTCCCAAAGTGCTGGAATGACAGGCGTGAGCCACTGCACCCAGCTTGATTCTTAAAAAAAAAAGAAAAATATCTGTTTCTGTGTTCATTGTCAAGTTTCTCTGACCAGAAACTAGAAATTCGATTCCATGAAGAACAAGTGCAGTGGGTCTTATTTCCTGTGATATCCTCGGTTTCTAGAATGGGATAGACACTCAAAAAAATGTTTACTAAATGAATGGTAGAACCTCAGCTTACAATAAACAGAACCCCCTTGCCCTCCTGTGAGAACTGAGAAGAATTGGGCAGTGGAAGGAAGGAAGTGGGTGGGTATGAAAAGAAATGTCATCTGAGGCTGGGCGCGGTGGCTCAAGCCTGTAATTCCAGCACTTTGGGAGACCCAGGTGAGAGGATTGCCTGAGCCCACGGATTCGAGACTAGCCTGGGAAACTTGACGAGACCTCATTAGCTGGAAGTGGTGGCATGCGCCTGTAGTTCCAGCTACTTGGAAGGGTGAGGAGGAAGGATCACCTGAGCCCAGTAGGTCAAGGCCGCAGTGACCATGAGCGTGCCACTGCACTCCAGCCTGGGTGACAGAGTGAGACTCCAACTCAAACAAACAAACAAATAGACAAATGTCATCCATTTTTAATTCATTTCCTTATTTTTCAAATATTTATTAGGGGCGCTGGGGACACAGCAGGGACCGAGATTCTTCCCTACCCTGAACTCAGGTAGTTGATAGAATCTGGGGAGACAGACAGGTAAATAAACATACGTCACTGAACAGATGCTGTGTCCTGAAGAACAGGAGAGAGGGACTGTGTGTGTGTGTGTGTGTGTGTGTGTGTGTGTGTGTGTGTGTAAAATCCAGCTTAGCGTGTGGGATGGCATCCCTGGGAAATTGTTTGAGCTGAGACCTGCAGGAGAAGGAGTTAGCTGTTGAGAGGGGCTTTGGCCCTGGGGAGAGGTATTCCTGGCCAGGAAACAGCTTATGCAAATCGCTGTAGAGGCAGAGAGGTTTTCTGAGGCCATGGAATGAAGGCAAGATAGCCATTGAGAGGTTTCCGTGTTCTGCCTGCTGTTTGGAGATTTCATTGCTGCTTTGTTTTTGAAAGGATGACATACATATACACACACAGGATGAAGAAGTAATCCAGTCTGTTAAAGTAAGGTATGAGGACACACCTTCCCGGAGACAGCCATTGTTACCAGTTCCTTGTTTCTGTCCTAGGAATTTTCTATTCATGTGCAAGCATATAATCTATACGTGGGTAAAAATCACTGCCTTGTTTTATTTTATTTTATTCTTTTGAGTTGGAGTCTCACTCTGTCACCCAGGCTGGAGTGCAGTGGCACGCTCATAGCCACTGGCCACCGCAGCCTTGACCTGCTGGGCTCCAGCGATCCTTCCACCTCAGCCTTCCAAGTAGCTGGAACTACCATGTGCTACCATACTAAGCTAATTTTTTTTTATTTATTGTGGAGACGAGATCTCGCCAAGTTGCCCGGGCTGTTCTCGAACCCGCGGGCTCATACAATCCACTTACCTCGGCCTCCCAAAGTGCTGGGATGACAGATTGAGCCACCATGCCTTGTCTAGCCTTGTTTTAAAAGTCACAAATAGGACGGGGCACTGTGGCTCAGGCCTGTCATCCCAGCATTTTGGGAGGTGGAGGAGAGAGGATTGCCTAAGTCCAGGGGTTCGAGACAACCTGGGCATCTTGGTGAGCCCTTATCTCTACAGTAAATAAAAAAATTAGCCAGGTGGCTTGCACCTGTAGTCCCAGCTACCTGGGAGGCTAAGGTGGAAGGATCACCTGAGCCCAGCAGATCGAGGCTGCAGTAGCCATGAGCATGCCTCTGCACTCCAGCCTGGGTAACAGAGTGAGACTCTGACTCAAAAAAAAAAAAAGAAAAAAAGATTACAAATGGCAATGTGTTATGCATACTGCTCAGCACCAAACTTTTCTCCTTTGAATATATATATTATGTAATAAATAGTATAATTTAATATTTATAATGACATATAATAATACAAATAATCATTTATAATGATAAATATAATATAATAAATATATTCTATAATGTATTATATGCAATTTGGTCATCTGTGCTATACAGCATACACACATACCTATTGTCAAAATGTAGTTAAGACAGGGCTCAGTGGCTTAGCCTGTCATCCCAGCACTTTGGGGGGCCAAGGAGAGTGGATTGCCTGAGCCCGTGAGTTCAAGACCAGCCCGGGCAACTTGGCGAGACCTCGGCTCTACAATAAGTAAAAGAAAAAAATAGCCGGGCATGGTAGTGCACACCGGTAGTTCCAGCCACTTGGAAAGCTGAAGTGGAAGGATCATCGGAGCCCAGTAGGTTGACGATGGGGTGGCTGTGAGAGTGCTACTGCACGCCAGCCTGGGTGATGGAGTGAGACTCCAACTCAAAAACAACAACAAAAAAAGTAGTTAAATTTTTTAAAAAACTTGACTCAGACAAGTCTGTAATAAGCTCGGGCCAAAGGTTTATTTAATTCGTTATGACAGAACCAGCTGTTTCAAAGTAGAATCTCAGGAACAGAGGTTAATACAGTTATTCAGGAAGGGTGTGTTGAGAAAAGTTTGCCAGGTTATATATAAAGCTGATCAAAGACCTACAGGGCAATAAAACTGTAACCATTGAGGTTATCTTTTTACCAGAGAGAAGTCAGGCCGAGTGTGGTGGTGCATGCCCGTAGTCCCAGCTACTCGGGAGGCTGAGGTGGAAGGGTCACCGTAGCCCAGGAGGTTGAGGCTGTGGTGAGCCGTGATCCTTCCACTGCACTCCACTGGGGACAAAGTGAGACCCTGACTCAAAAAACAAACAACCAACAAACAAAAAGCAACCTGACCCAGACATGTATGTAATAAGCTCAGTTCAAAGATTTATTTAAGTCATTACAAATTATCAGTTGTTTTCCCCCCTCTTTTGGTGAACGTATAGACTACTCCCACATTTTGGTAATTATAAGTATGCTACACTAAAAAATCCTAGTGTAGCTGGGTGTGGCGGTGTGTGCCTATAGTTCCAGCTATTTGGGAAACTGAGGCAGGAGGATTGCTTGACTTCAGTAGTTTGAGGCTGCAGTGAGCTACGATTGCACTTGTTACTAGCCACTGTGCTCCAGCCTGGGCAACATAGCAAGTCTCCATTAAAAAAAAAATTGCTGGGGGTGGTGGTTCACCCCTGCCATCCCAGCACTTTGGGAGGTGGAGGCGAGAGGATTGCCTGAGCCCAGGGGTTAGAGACCAGCCTGGGTAACTTGGCAAGACTTCATCTCTCCAATAAATAAAAAAATTAGCTGGGTGTGGTGGCACATGCCTGTAGTTCCAGCTACTTTGAGGACTGAGATGGAAGGATCGCCTGAGCCCAGCAGTGACTATGAGCGTGCCACTGCACTCCAGCCTGGGCCACAGAGTGAGACCTTGACTCAAAAAAAAAAAAAAAAAAAAATTCCCACTATAAAATCTATGCAAACATCTGCTTGCAAATAGCCACCAACACTACCCCAGGTGCCATGTGTCAGGAATATTAATACACTTAGGAGTAGTAATGCATTTAACCTTTACAACTACCTAAAGATATAAATGCCGTTTATTCATTCCCGTTTTCCAACAAGGTGACTGAGGTAAACACTGATTGCTGGGACAAAAGAAAGACGGTGTTTTACTTTGACAAAATGGTATTTTACTGTTTCCAGTTTGTTTTGATCTGCACCACTACTGACCTGCTTCTTGAGTGCCTGTTTTTTCCACACAGAGGCCGATGCTGGGCGTTATCCGTCTCTTTAGTCTTTGACAATCTGATAGGCCTCCCAAACTGCTGGGATTACGGGCATGAGCCACCATGCCTGGCCACTCACTATTATGTTAATGCCACTCTTCTTTAGGGTGAACACCTGTCCCAGTTTGTCTGGAACCATCTGGCTTAGCACTGAAAGTCCTATGTCCCCAACCCTACCATCCTAAGCTTCGTCCCATGCAAACAGGGACAACTGGTCAACCTACTCTCCCAGGTTATGTGTGAGGCTGAACACCTGCTTCTGTGGTCACAGAAAGAACAGGTTCTGGGTAAGGGAGTGTGGCAGGATCAGATTTTTTTCTGAGTCAGGGTCTCACTCTGTTGCCCAGGCTCGAGTGCAGTGACATGATCACAGCTCACCTTAGCTTTCAATTCCTGGGTTCAGGCCATCCTCCCACCTTAGCTACAGGTGCACACCACCATACCTGGCTAATTTTTTGTAGAGACGAGTTCTCTCTATGTTGCCCAGGCTGGTCTCCAACTCCCAGGCTCAAGCGATTCTCCCGCCTTGGCCTCCCAAAGTGCTGGGATGACAGGCATGAGACTCCGCGTCCGGCTAGGATCAGATTTTTTTTTAAGGACAGAGAAGAAGTAAGAGCTTCCATCTATGAGGCTTATTACGACATCAGCTCTGCTCTACAGAGCCTCAAGGAAGCTCTGACAATCTCAAGCAGAGGGCCATTTTACAGGTGAGGAAACTGAGGCACAGAGAGGTGAAATAAAGAGCCAAGGTCATATCCCTAGGGAGAGAGAGAGTCAGGATTTGCACTTCCAGCCTCCATGTCACCACACGGTGAGTAACTCGTGAATATTTGAGCACCCCTGCATCTTCTCTTGCAGGCCCCCTGACCTGGGCCCCAGCGTCCCCAGAGATCATGATGGCATATATGAACCCGGGGCCCCACTATTCTGTCAACGCCTTGGCCCTGAGTGGCCCCAGTGTGGATTTGATGCACCAGGCTGTGCCCTACCCAAGTGAGTACAGTCCTTTTTTGCCACCCAGGCTGGCTCCTTCTCTTGGGGGACCTCTGGGGTCCCTGGCCCTCAGGAAGAAGGCACTTCTGGGAGGGACAATGGGGCCACACACCAGCCCTTTGTGCCCCATCTGCAAATGCAAAATGTGATTGCATGTCACTCAGGGATGTGGGAAGACACGTGGTCGTTCCTAGAAACTTAGGATAGTGGCTCCCATCGTGGAGAGGAAGGGGGATGTAATCTGGAAGGGGTGTTTTCATTATTATTTACCTATTCATTTATTATTTATTATTTATTATTTTTTTTTTGAGTTGGAGTCTCACTCAGTCGCCCAGACTGGAGTGCAGTGGCCACTCCCGGCCACCGCAGCCTCGACCTGCTGGGCTCCGGCGATCCTTCCGCCTCAGCCTTCGGAGTAGCCGGAATTACAGGCGTGCGCTACCATGCCCGGCTG
>CAUYQG010289981.1:0-17028 GCA_963574415.1 Tarsius wallacei
GATGGACAGCATGGTTGGTTCTATGTTTTTGCTGTTGTGAATAGTGCTGCAATAAACATGCGTGTACAGGTATTTTTTTGGTAGAATGATTTGAATTTCTCCGGGTATATTCCCAATAGGGGGATTGCTGGGTCGTATGGAAGGTCAATTTCTCGTTCTTTCAGGAAATCGCCTCATTGTTTTCCAAAATGTTGCACTAGTTTGCATTCAGCCAGTTTTCTTGATAGACAACTCAGGACCACTCATTTTCTATAGATAAAAATTTTAAGAAACACTGTCTTAGACAAAAAGGAAGTATCAAAATATTTAAAGAAGAATAATATGCTCAGATTTTGGAAGTTAAATTCACTTCCAGACAGCACCTTTTCTTCCCTCCAAATACATGAAAATTCTAGGTAAAAGGTAAAGAAAAACTTGGAATGGTGAGAAGTTATAGCACTGAGGGAGAGGTTGAAACAAGTTACTAGAACCTGATAGAGAACTTAATTACTTGGGCCCTATGTTCATGTACAGTTAAACTCAACTGGCCAGGCTCGGTGGCTTAACTGTAATCCCAGCACTTTGGGAAGCCAAGATGAGTGAGTTACCTGAGCCCATGGGTTCGAGACCGGCCCAGGCAACTTGGTGAGACCTCGTCTCTACAATAAATCAAAAATTAGACGGGTGCAATAGCACATGCATGTAGTTCCAGGTACTTGGAAGACTGAGGAGGAAAGATCACTTGAGCCCAGCAGGTCGATGCTGGGGTGGCTGTGAGTGTGCCATTGCACTCTAGTCTGGACAACAGAGTGAGACTCCAACTCAAACAACAACAACAAAAAACTCAGCTTAGCCTAAAAGTGAGGGTCTTGGAGGACTACACATTCAGGGAAATGGACTAGAAAATTTCCTCCTATTAGATCACAAAAATTTGCTCTTGACAGGAGCATGAAGGAAGGGAAATTGGAACTCTAATTCTATACCACTTGTGGTTGTGGGATTTGACTTCACTGTGTCTTCATAAGTGCTGGAAACCCAAATTAAGACATCTATAAATTTATAATACCTTTGGTACTTTGGCAGAGTTAAGTTTGAAACTGTAGTATAGATCAGAGCACATAGGACTCCCACAGGAAATACTCCCCCTGAAGACGAGCTCTAAGAGATTACAAAGCATACAAGGAAACACACCAGCGTAAAAGATTGCCAGCCCTAATAAATCAAAATACGGTTCTAGATGAGAGTTTTTTAAAATAAGTGTGTTTAAAGTATAAAGTTTAGAAACCACGTGTGAGTTTTTTGTAACTTTTTTTTTTTTTTGAGTTGGAGTCTCACTCTGCCACCCAGACTGTAGTGCAGTGGCCGCTCCCAGCCACCGCAGCCTCGACCTGCTGGGCTCCAGTGATCCTTCCGCCTCAGCCTTTCAAGTAGCTGGAACTACAGGCGCGTGCTACCACGCCCGGCTAATTTTTTTGAATAATTGTAGAGATGAGGTCTCGCCAAGTTGCCCAGGCGGGTCTCGAACCCGCGGGCTCAGGCAATCCACTCACCTCAGCCTCCCACAGCGTGGGATTACAGGCTGAGCCACTGAGCCCGGCTTTTTGTAACCTTTTAAACCCTCCCAATGCCTGTTAGCCAACAGCCATGTATTATTGCTTACACATGTAAGGGTTGAATGTGGAGTTTGTAGGGGTAGCTAGGGAGTGGCTAGTCTAATATGGCCTCACGTGCCTGGCAGCTGATGCAGACTGTCAGTGTGTCCTTGTTGGCTTCATTAAAGGGGATAGTGGACATTTCTTTTGTCATCCAGTAGACTAACCTGGGCTCCTTTACATGGTTGTGATCTCAAGAGCAGCACGACGGAAGTCTCAATGTGCACATGCTTTTCAAGTCTCTGATTGCATCATGTTTCTATCGTCCTGTGGCTGAAGTCACTCACAGGCCAGTCTGAAGTCAGTATGGGAGAGAACTATCAAAGGACATGGTTATAGAAAACGGAATAAGTTGTCGTTTAAAAAAATGTAATCTGCACTTTAAGGCTGGGTGTGGTGGTTCATGCTTATAATCCTAGCACTTTGGGAGGCTGAGGAGAAAGGATTGCTTGAGCCCACAGGTTCGAGACTATCCTAGGCAACATAACAAGATCTCATTTCTACACAAAATAAAAAAAAATTACCTGGACATGGTGGCTCACACCTGTAATCCCAGCACTTTGGGAGGCTGAGGAGAGAGAACCGCTAGAGGCCAGGAGTTTAAGACCAGTCTAGACAACACAGTGAGACCTCATCTCTACAAAAAATAGAAAAACAAGCCAGGCATGGTAGTGCACACCTGTAGTCCCAGCTACTCGGGAGACTGAGGAGGAAGAATCACTTGAGCCCAGGAAGTTGAGGCTGTGGTAAGCCATGATTGTGCTATTGCACTTTCATTCTAGGAGACAGTGAGACGCTGACTTTAAAAAATCAAAAAGTTGGCCAGGTGTGGTGGTGTGCGCCTATAGTTCCAGCTACTCAGGAGGCTGAGGTAGAAGGATCTCCTGAGCCCAGGAAATTAGAGCTGAGATGAGCCATAATTGTGCCACTGCACTCTGGCCTGGGCAACGGAGTGAGACTCCAACTCAAACAAATAAATAATCTGCACTTTAAAGACTGTGTAAAAAGAGTAGGTGGCTGGGCTCCGTGGCTCCGTGCTGTAATCCCAGCACTTTGGAAGGCCAAGGTGAGTGGATTGCCTGAGCCCGTGGGTTCGAGACCAGCCTGGGAACTTGGCGAGACCTCGTCTCTACAATAAAATAAAAAATAGCCGGGCATGGTAGTGCGCGTCTATAGTTTCGGCTACTCGGAAGGCTGAGGCAGAAGGATGGCCGGAGCCCAGTAGATCAACACTGGGGTGGCCGTGAGCATGCGTGCCACTGCACTCCAGCTTAGGTGAAGGAGTGAGGCTCCAACTCAAAAAAAAAAAAAAGAGAAGGCAAGTGTGAAAATGAGCCAACTAGAAATGGGAAAAAAAGTAGAAAATATGGAAGAAGTTGCGATTTGAAAAATGGAATTTTAAAATCTTGTATACATCTCATAGAAGTACCAGAAGGAAAATGTAGAGTGGAGGTCAAAGTGATAATTGTTAAGAATATTGTAGAATTGAAGGAAAATGTGAATTCTAAGATTGAAGAAGCACACCAAATCCTGAGTGGGATATGTAAAACAAACTGCACCCAGACATAAAGTAGAGAATTGAAGGATATCAGAACAAAGCAAAGATCTTAAAACTGCCAGATGGAATATAGCATTGATAAGGAAAGGTAGCATTTAATAAACACTTAGTTTGGAATAGACATTTTTCTGTTTGATTTAAATATATTAACTCGTAATGTTTGTAACAACCCTTTAAAGTAGTCCCATTGTTATCACCATTTCATAGATGAGAGTGAGACATTGAGAGGTTGTGTCTAGCTATGTTTTAAAATATACCTGGAATTTTAAAAAAATCAGATATGGACAGACACAACTGCTGTGAAAGAAGAGATGATTATGCACCATTCTCAAGGGAGAGTAGGCATACCACACCATGCAAAGCCACATGGGGAAGTACCAGGTCCAGTCAGGAAGTATAAGGAGAATGGGAAAGGATAGGCCAGAATCTTTATTGGTGGTTTTTGTGGAAAGGAATGGGTGAGATAAAGTAGGATTGGATAGTTTGAATAATTTTGACAGGCCAGAGAGGTGGTCCTTAGTTGTCTGGTTCCTGGTCCTGGGGTGATTTTGGGTATGTGGACCATTGGCTCGTTGGCTGGATGTCTGAGTTAGGGAAAGGAGGTAGTTGGGAGTATGGACTTGGGATTGATTGGTTTTCATATGAAAGGCATGCTCACAGGCAAGTTGTTTGCTACCTCTGGGAGTTAGCTTGCCTAGGGAGAGGCAGTTACTCCCTGGGTCTACAAGGTCCTAAGATATCAAAGCATCATAGAATAAAAAACATGATTAATACAAGTTGTTCATGGAACTGGATTTGAAACCAGACAGTGTGGTTCTACAGAGCACAATCTTGAAATTCTTTGCTTTGCCTACAAAGAAACAATAATTGGGCTTATAACAGATTTCTTCCGAGCAACAAGAAATAGCAGTGCAAATATCCTTATTGCACTGAAAGAAACCTACTATTCTAACTCCTAAAGCCAACAACTTTTTAGTAATCTAAAATATAACATTTTAGATATGCTAAGAGTGAGAGTGCTAACTACACGTAGGCTCTCTCTCATGAAAGCACTATCAAAGGATATACCTTCATCAAGAATAATCTGAACCCAGAAAGAAGTTGTGGATGTAAGACTCACATTGACCAAATGTTGGTAAATAGATTGACTCTACTTTTAAAAATGACTTCTTGTGGGATGTTTAAAAATAAAATGGAATTAAAGTACTAGACAGAAATACCAAAGAAGATAGGAGAGGTCATATTGGACTTAAGGCATTTTAATATTCTCATTTGGGAGGATAATGATATTATTTAAATTTATACTTTATATAGCATGTTTAAAATGTAGTCATTTCTAAAGAAATAGAATTATATGGTATAACTTTAAATCAGGTAAATAATAGTAAAGAAAACTTAATCTATCCAACATACAATAAATGTAAATGGATTAAACTCATCTATGAAAAGACAGATTTTGAAATGATATCAAATGACATCAAAAGATTATAACCATGATGGGAAAAGATAGGATAGTTTAATACCTGTAAATAGAAAACTGGTAAATAAATCTTAATATATGAAATAGAACTTAAGGCAATACATTTTTTTTTTTTTTTTTGAGTTGGAGTCTCTGTTGCCCAGACTGGAGTGCAGTGGCACGTTCACGGCCACTGCAGCCTCAACCTGCTGGGTGTAGGCAATCCTTCTGCCTCAGCCTTCCAAGTAGCTGTAACTACAGACGCATGCCATCACACCTGGTTCGTTTTTGTGGCTTATTATAGAGACACGGTCTCACCACGTTTCCCAGGCTGGTCTCGAACCCCCAGGCTCAGGCAATCCTCTCCCCTCGGCCTCCCAAAGTGCTGGGATTACAGGCTGAGCACCTGGCCAGAGGATAGTATATGATGGTAAAAAGAACAAAGTACTAAGTTTCTTTTTTGTTGTTGCTACATTGGTGTCTCACTCTGTTGCCCAGGCTGGAGTAGAGTGGCACGTTCATAGCTCACTGCACTCTCAACCTTCTGGGCTTAGGCAATCCTCCCACCTCAGCCCCCTGACTTGTTGGGACTACAGGCACGTGCCACCACACTCAGCTAATTTTTGTGTTTTTTCTTTGTTGAGGCGGGATCATATGTAGCCCAGGCTGGTCTCAAACTGTTGAACTCAAGCGATACTCTTACCTTGACCTTCCAAAGTGCTGGGAGTGCAGGCCTGAGCCACTGCACTTGGCTGTTTCTTTAAATTAGTTATTCGTTCAACAAATACTTACCTGAGTCCCTGTGAACCAGGAACTGTTCTAGGCACTGGAGATTTGCAAGAAAAATATACCCTTGCTTTCATGGATCTTACTCTGTAGTTCAGAACTCCCCAGTTGGTGTGCCAAGCAAATGCTATCTTTTTTTTTTTAATATCATGATGTGAAAAGATACATCATTAGGTGCATTCAAATGCAGGCATGTTAGAAACTTAGGCACCAAAGTGAAAGTTATTTAAAAATGAGAAAACAAATCACAATAAGTTATAAAAGCTTTGAGATTTGGTAACATTCTTCTGAGACTTTGTGATCCGAAATGCTGATATAGAATTGCTGCCGGGCCAGGCATGGTGGCTCAGCCTGTAATCCCAGCACTTCGGGAGGCCAAGGCAAGAGGATTACCTGAGCCTGGGGGTTCAAGACCAGCCTGGGCAACTTGGTGAGACCTCATCTCTACCATAAATCACAAAAACTAGCCGGGCATGCTAGTGTGGGCCTGTAGTTCCAGCTACTTGGAAGTCTGAGGCGGAAGGATTACCCAAGCCCAGAATGTCAAGGCTGCGGTGGCAGTGAGCATGTCACTGCACTGTAGCCTGGGTGACAAGAGTGAGACTCCATCTCAAAAAAAAAAAAGTTCCCAGATTACAACCTGGTGTTCCCTCCCTGTCTTGGACCTTACAACTCCTAGTAATTCCTGTCACTCCAAGAAGCCAGTACAAGTAAGACACAAAGCTTAAGCATCATAATTCCACAGTAAACTTATACATACTTATCTGACCTTTGCATACTTACCTGCATCACCATTTACATATTACAAATGCATTTTTCCCTACTGTTTTCTCAGTTTCTGGGAACAGGTCTCATCCCTTTCTCAAAAGGAAATGCTCTGTGTTCTGGCGCTCATCTCTCTACTTCCACGGAGACCCTGATTCATCAACTTCCTGCCTTTCTCTTCTTAATCTTCACTCTCCCTCTTTTTCTGGTCTTTCTGAAACAAATGCTGGAAGTCCAATGTTCTCCCATCAAAAAAACAAAAACAAAAGACAAATGAAGAAACCTAACCCATATTCACTTTCCACCACCACCACCACACTTCATTATTTTGAAGCAAATTCAAAATGTCTTATCATTTAAGCCAAGGTACTTTAGTATATATCTTTCCTGAAAAAAATAAAAACAAAACTCACCATTTTGTCCCCAAAAGAAACAGCTCCTTAGTATCATCAGATATCTAATTAGTGTTTCTATTTCATAAACTTCTGCTGTGTTCTGCACTATTGGTCTGTTAGGATTAGGATCCAAACAAGGGCCACACATCGTATTCAGTTAATTATGTGCCTCCTTTTTAGAATCAGTTACTTCTGTAATTGTTGGTTTATTCAGATTTTCTTTCTTCTTCAATTAGTCTTGATAATAACTATTTAAATAAAATATGAATGCAAGTTTTCAACATCATTAGTATAAGGTTATTATACCATTTCTACAATTTTTTATCCTTAAAATTGTCTACTTTTTTGGTTCCTCACATTATTTGTGCCTCTTCTTTTTCACTTTTGAGCAGTCTTATAGTTTGTTAATATAAAAATGACTTATTAATGTTTTCCTAGAATCATCTGTTGGTTTTGCTAATCATCTCTATTTCATTTTGTTTTGTTTTCTATTTCTACTCTTCATTATTTTATTTTTCTTTATTTCTTTCAGGTACGCCCTGTCCTTTTCCTAACTTCTTCAATAATGCTTAACTAATATGAGCAGTTCTTGTTCTTTCGTAAATGCATTTAAAGCTGTAAATTCCCTTTTTAAGTTTCTGCTAATTTTTTTCTAACCTGGGAGTGGTTTAGGAGTATGGTTTTTAGTTTCCAAACATATGCAATTTTTAAAGAATATCTTTTTATTGTGTGTATGGCATAGAGTCTTTGGAATTATGAAGACTTGCTTGTAATTCCAAAGATTTTTAAAAACTTCACTCAGATATTGTGCTGTATGACATAGAGTCTTTGAAATTACGAAGACTTGCTTACCTGGTTGCAGTCAATATTTATAAACTTATAAATATATAAGCTTATTCTTTGTTGTGGGCAGAATTTAGCATACCCATTTTATCAAGTTATCATATCTTTTCCCATAAAATGTTTTTAGTTGGAGTTTCACTCTATCTCCCAGGCTGGAGTGCAGTGGCACACTCATGGCCATCCCAGTATCGACCTGCTGGACTCAGGCGATCCTTCCGCCTCAGCCTTCCAAGTAGCTGGAACTACAGGCATGCACCACCATGCCTGGCTAATTTTTTAGTTATTGTGGAGAGGAAGTCTCACCAAATTGCCCAGGCTGGTCTTGAACCCGCAGGCTCAGGCAATCCACTTGCTTCGGCCACAGCAAAGTGCTGGGATTACAGGCTGAGCCACCGAGCCCAGCCGAAAGTTTCTGTAGTAAATTTTTTTTTACTAATTTTTGCCTGCATGATCTATCAATATCTTAGTGAAGTTTTAAAAAATCTCATACTGACTTATGCATTTGTCAGTTTTCCCCTGTAACTGTCCATTGTTCCTTGTTTGTTTTTTGAGACAGATTTTCACTTTGTTGCCCAAGCTGGAGTGCAGTGGACTGATCATGGTTCACTGCAGCCTCGATTTTCTGGTTCAGGCAATCCTCCCATCTCAACCCCCCAAGTAGTTGTTGTAGTAGGTGTTGGTATATGTAATTTTGTGTTCTGTTTTGTTAGAGTCCCTCTTCCGGTCCCCCAATTTGAATAAACATTAAACTCCGTAACACTTGGCTCTGTCCCTGCTTGTAGATATGGGAGCAGAAGTGAAGGAGTTCACAGTCTTAGTTTTCTGAGAGAAATAAGAGGCAAGATGGTCTGAGAGACACGGAGATAGCATAGGAGACTTGGGAGGGTGTGTGGGTTGTTCAGAATAGTCACCGTGGCAATGAGAGGAGAACTGGCTAGGAACAGCAAAAATATTTCCAAGAGCCCACCAGAGTTTGTCTTTGTATTCCCCTCCCCCTCAATTTTGGCCATCCAGGTATAGGGGCAGAGATAGCACACATTTCAGATTGGGGTTTCAGGATAATAGAAAGAGGGGGATTTAGTATTGAGGGAAATAGAGAGAGGTTGAAGGCTTGCATCACGGAGTCAAGACTGCTGGGGACGTGGTGGAGCCACTAGTCAGTCTCACTCTGGGTAAAAGCAAGGGTGAAAGGTTTGTTGGGACTGGACGGTAGATGTACAATAGTGTTCAAATAATCAAGACTCGGAGAGTTGAGTGTTACAGTGAGCATTTATTCCGGAGAAAGATGGAAAGATGCAAGATCCAGAGGTGTTAACTGAGGAAATCCAGAAGAGAAAATAACAAGGAGGTGGAGGAAGTCTATTTCTAGTATACTCAGATTTTTCCTAGGACTCAATGGACAGGAAGCTTGGAAGGTGACTTGAAGTTAACTTGAGGAAGGTTTTTAGGCCAGAGAAGACAAGGGTATCTGTATAATGTTTTACACTTGACTCCTTTTGTAGTAGGTGTCAGGTTGAAAGAAGGTATGTTTGCTTTGTGTTTTTTAGTGTAGTTTTTGTGTAGTAACTAAAATACAGAGCCATACACCAGCGCTGCCCTGGTTTTGTGAGCACCTTCTTCATTATAGTCTTTATATCATTTTTTTTTTCTTTTTCAGAGGTGAGAAAGCAGGACTTTATTCAGAAGACAAAAAAAGTTCCCAGGTGGGAGGGGACCTGAAAGTGGGTTGCCCCTTATATCATTTTTACCATTATCTATGTCTCACAGAGAAATAGCAGCAACCCATTAGACAAGTGAGCAAATAAGAAACAAGACCTTTAATACAATGGCTTGATGTATTTACCTGTTGCCTAGTTTACTTAGTTACCAGTTGATGTGATGGAATCACAATTAAGAAAAAATTTAAAAGCTTTTTGTGTTATTTCTTACTCATGTACACCACGTAATTTCCCCCAATCCCTATAAAGCTGTTACCTCATGGGTACCTCAGGTTACCTTCCTTCTATTCCCTTATAGCAAAAACAGAATGGAGTCTCATTCAAAGACAATCTGATATGATTCTAGAATACTGAGTTGTTCTAAACTAGTTGGGTTATGGCCCTCCTTTGATAAAATGCCAACCATTAAATTTTAAAAATTGGAACAATGTTGAGTACCATTCAGAAGGAGCTTGAGAAAAGCTAAGTACTTCTGTGGATTCTGAGTATATCGTCCATGTAGAGTTTCTTCTCATGTCTGTAGGGCCTTCAGTGATCAGAGATAAATATGCATATAAGTAGGTATATTTTTTTCAAAGATGTTAAAAAATATATATATATATTTTTTGAGTTGGAGTCTCACTCCGTTGCCCAGACTGGAGTGCAGTGGCACGATCCCGGCCACCGCAGCCTCGACCTGCTGGGCTCCGGCGATCCTTCTGCCTCAGCCTTCCAAGTAGCTGGAACTACAGGTGTGCGCTTCCATGCCTGGCTAATTTTTGATTTATTGTAGAGATGAGGTCTCATCAAGTTGCCTGGGTAGGTCTCGAACCTGCAGGCTCAGGCAATCCACTCACCTCGGCCTCCCAAAGCACTGGGATTACAGGCTGAGCTACTGAACATGGCCTAAAAAATATTTTAATGCCTATATTGGTATCTGATTAATAATCTGTATATTCCTGTTATCTGTCAATTGCTGTTCACAACTGGACTTCGTTTGAAGAAGAATGATTAAGATACTAGCAAAATATTATTCTAATATGTCTGTTTTGGGCTTTTTTTTTTTTTTTTTTTTTTATTTGTAGTAGAACTGTGTTGCCCGGGGTGAAGTATAGGGGCATGCTCACAGCTACTGCAGCCTTGACCTGCTGGGCTCAGGCGATCCTTTCACTTCAGCCTTCTAAGTAGCTGGAACTACAAGCACAAGCCACCACGCCCAGCTAATTTGTTGATTTATTGTTGAGTCCCGATCCTGCCAAGCTGCCCAGGCTGGTCTCTAACCCTTAGGCTCAGGCAGTCCTCTCGCCTCTGCCTCTCAAAGTGTTGAGATTTTAGGTGTGAGCCACTACACCTGGCTTGTTTTAAGTTTTTAAGGGAGAAATTTTTTTTAAATGGAAACTTTTTTCCTGGTCTTGAAAAATCTAACTCTGTGGGCAATCCACTGTGATGGTAACATGTTCTTGTAGTTAAATGTTTTGAGTTAGATGCTAAATTAAATTTGTTATAATTATTCCACATTCACAGAATGTCCCTGGCTGCTTATTGTGTCATCTGTTGCAGAAGAATAGGAACCTCTACTCACCTGCCCAGAAGTGACACTTACTGGAGAGATATCAGTGAGTACAGCTTAAACAGCAACATTTTTTGTAGAAACTATGATAGCATTGTGCTTATGTTTCTAGGGTGGGCCACAGAAACTTATTTGACCCATGATTATGCCTCAGATTCATTTATGTCTAATGGTCTACCCCAGATAGGAAGATACTCCTTTTTTCTTGGGAATTCCTTTCCCTTCCCTACTTTTCCAGTCAAATTTCATATTCATCCTTCTAAATACTCTTAAAAATAACCGTATTCCTATTCATCAGATATTTGTTAAACTTCTGTAAAACAAGATTCCAAGCTCCTGTTTTAGGTTCTGGGAATCATAGTGGTGAGAGAAGATGAGGCCCTTGTCCTGCTGGGGCCTGAGCTGTGTGTCTGATCTACTTGCCACACTAGAGCCTTGCTTTCCTCTGGAAAGCTTTCCCTGATGCCCTAGGCCACGTTAGATCTGTCACTCATCAGTTCACAGAGTCAATATAGATCTTGGTTAATTATCTGACTTCCCCCATATGCTGTAAACTCTGTGAGGGCAGTGTTTTGTCTTGTTTACCATTACATCATAGATATCTTTTATTATTATACATGGCATATAATAGGTGGTCAAATAGTATTTGTGGAATGGAAGAATGAAATAACTTATCCTCTTTGAGCATTACTTCTTTTATTTGTAAAATAAATCTGATTGGCTTAGATCATCTTTTATTCATTTGACAATAAGTAAAAGCATTTACTGACCATCTACTATGTGCCAAGTACTATTGTAGGCCTTTAGGAGACAATTTTAAGTCCGTGTCCTTATGGAGTTTCTTTTTGATTTTTTTTTTTTTTTTGAATTGGAGTCTCACTCTGTCGCCTATGCTGGAGTGCAGTGGCACACTCATGGCCACCACAGCCTCGACCTTCTGGGCTCAGGCGATCCTTCCGCTTTGGCCTTCCAAGTAGCTGGAATTACAGGCACGTGCCATCATGCCTGGCTAATTTTTTGATTTATTGTAGAGATGAGATCTCACCAAATTGCCCAGGCTGGTCTCGAACTCCTGAGCTCAGGCAATCCTCTCGCCTCTGCCTCCCAAAGTGCTGGGATTACAGGCTTAAGCCACTTCACCTGGCTTCTTTTTGATCTTGAAGACAGATTTGTTTTTAAGACAGATCCTTTTCATCTAGAAAATCCTGATTCTGTATTTTAAATACAAAAAGATAATTAGGGACAAATATCTTCTTGGCAGCGTAAGCTGAAACTCTGAACAAGGACTGTTTTTATATATCCAATAAATTATGGGTTAAATATAGATTCTTGTGGGCTGGCCCTGGTACCTAGTTATCATGGGTAATATGTCAGATAATGTACTTAGTGCATGCAACAAAAACTTGATTGCAGTGGCCTATGCTAGTAAGGTTTTTATTCTTTTTACATAAGTCATGATAAAGACAATTGACTGAGCATGGTGGCTCCCACCTGCAATTCCAGCACTTTGGAAGAATCATTTGAGGCCAAGAGTTTAAGAGAAGTCTGGACAACATAGTGAGACCCAGTCTCTACAAAAAAAAAAAAAAAAATTAGAAAGACAGTTAAGGGCAGGAATTGCAGCTTAATAATCTTCTTATCTTCTTGCTCCATTATCTTTATTGTCCTCATAGTCACAAGATGGTTGCTGAATCCCTGGACATCAAGAAGGCAGAGGGCCAAAAATTATCTTATGAGGCTTTGTTTTTTTTTATTTGGGGTGGGATTCCTCCCTATGAATGTCCATCTATACCTGATTGACTACAGCTGTTTTGCACAGTTAGCCCTAGCTGCAGAGTTATCTGGGGATTTTAATGTTTTTAGGTGGTAATTAGGCTATGCTAGTGAGGATTAAGAGGCATGTGTATTGGATAGGCAACTGGCAGTGTCTGCCAGTAGGACTTTTAAAAATGTTTTATGTATGTATGTGTATATATACATTTATTTATATATATGTATTTTGTTTGTTTTTGTTTTTTTTAGTCAGAGTCTCACTCTGTCGCCAGGCTGGAGTGCAGTGGCATAGTTACAGCTGTGCTGGGCTCTGGCGATCCTTCTGCCTCAGCCTTCCAAGTAGCTGGAACTACAGGTGCATGCTACCACACCCAGCTAATTTGTTTGATTTACTGTAGAGATGAGGTCTCACCAAGTTACCCGGGCTGGTCTCAAACCTGTGGACTCAGGCAATCCACTCGCCTCAGCCTCCCAAAGTGCTGGGATTACATGCTGAACCACCAAGCCTGGCCTGTTTATTTGTTTTTAAGAGACAGGATCTTGCTCTGTCACCCAGGCTGGAGTGTAGTAGCAGGATCATAGCTCACTGTAACCTCAAACTCTTGGGCTCAAGCGATCCTCCCACCTCAGCCTCCCAAGTAACTAGGACTATAAGCATGTGCCACCATGCCTAGCTAAGTTTTTTATTTTTTGTAGAATTTGGTCTTACTATATTGCCCAGGTTGGTTTCAAACTCCTGAGCTCAAGCAATTTACCTGCCTCAGATTTCCAAGATACCAGGATTACAGGTGTGAGCCACTGTGCCCAGCTGAATTTTTTTTTACTGTTAAAAAATGTTTTTAAAGTTGCAAACAAAAATTTATAAATAAACTTGTAGAATGTATTCTGTATTTTGAATCGGGCTACCCACATACAACACTCAGCTACCAATTATAATATCATTACTTAGGGAAACGGCATTTCATGTCACCACTTGACAGCAAAAATCCCTCGGTATAGTCCTGAAAGTGATGGGAAGAGCTCTCCCCATCCCTTTATATAATCGGTTGTCAACTAAAAGAATCAGAAGGGAAGTGAGCTGCCTAGAACCAGCTTTCAGTGGAAGCAGTGTAGTGCTAGCCACATGACAGTTGTGGGACAGGGAGTAGGGTCTTCAGGGACTTGGTGGTGGGGGATGTAAGAACCGGAGGTGGAGGAAGGGGAGGTTGATAGGAAATGCCCTCAGTAGGAATTACATTTTTGTGCCCAGTGATTACTGATTTGTTTGTTTATATCTGAGAGTAGGAAGCCATGTATTGATAGCAACCGATTATAGTTATAGAAGAATATCAATAGTTTCTTACCTGATAATATATGATACAGAGACTTACACTGTTACCTATTTCCTGTCACACTTTTAAAAATGAAATTCATCACATTGACTTTTTTCTTTTTTTTTTAAAGGAAATATAATAAAGTTTACTGGATCCCTTATTTTAGGGTAAGTTGTCAACTGTGAACCATTACTTGACTTCGTTATACTACTATAACGAAACCTACTACTACTACTTTGAAATCTCAGTGGAAGTAATGGACAGGTGGCATGGGGTAGTCAATGGTGTAGATGTTGGAGTTAGACGGGTGGATGTGATGGCCACTCGGGTGCTGTTCTGGTTAGGTTTCTTCACCTTCTGAGGATGTCTTCTCTTGGAGCCACGTGTGCACTTGGATCCTGCCTACCTGGCACGCTGCTGGGGGATGAGCCCTGCACATACACTGCAGCTACCACTTAGCTTTGACACTCTTAGTCACATCTTGGGTTGGGTTCTAGACTGCACGAAGGAGGCCAAAATTGATGACAGTCAAACTTACTTTTGAAAATCCCTTAAATCACCATAAAGCTCTCATGAAAGGAAATTGAGACTGACCGAGAAAACCGTCAGGCTGATGTCTTCCATCTTATGCTCCTCAGAGGTGCATGCGAAGTGAGTGGAGTGATCCTCTTTCTGCAAATTGTCATTTTCATTCTCTTTTTTCACTTTTCTTTTTTTTGGCGGGGCGCGGGGGGGGATATGCTTAAGTGCAACTCTGCTATATTTGGTTTTTTGTTTGTTTGTTTGTTTGTTTTGAGTTGGAGTCTTACTCTGTTGCCCAGGCTGGAGGGCAGTGACATACTCACAGCCACCCCAGCATTGACCTGCTGGGCTCCGGAGATCCTTCCACCTCAGCCTTCCAAGTATTACAGGTGTGTGCTACCACACCTGGCTAATTTTTGATTTATTGTAGAGGTGAGGTCTTGCCAAGTTGCCCGGGTTGGTCTCAAACCTGCGGGCTCAGGCAATCCACTCGCCTTGGATTCCCAAAGTGCTGGGATTACAGGCTGAGCCACTGAGCCCAGCCCTGCTGTATTTGTTAATACTGTTCTCCCTAGTACAAAGATAAAATTATAGTGGGAATCTGCTGGGGGAGGGGGGAGGCACACCTCATCAACAAGGGTACCTGCACAATGAATATTTGTATACCTAACCCTGAATTGTACCACACATCTTTTTTTTTTTTTTTTTTTGAGTTGGAGTCTTACTCTGTCACCCAGACTGGAGTGCAGTGGCATGCTCCCGGCCACCGCAGCCTTAACCTGCTAGGCTCCAGCGATCCTTCCGCCTCAGTCTTCCAAATAGCTGGAACTACAGGCGCGCGCTCCCATGCCCGGCTGATTTTTGATTTATTGTAGAGATGAGGTCTTGCCAAGTTGCCCGGGCGGGCCTCGAACCCGCGGGCTCAGGCAATCCACTCACCTTGGTTTCCCAGAGTGCTGGGATTACAGGCTGAGCCACCGAGCCCGGCCATGTACCACACATCTTTAAAATAAAAAAATAATTTTAAAAAGCTGAAAAAAACAAAGATAAAATTAGCTCTTAGATGATAAAATGATAAAGAAGATATATTTGGCATTTAAGCCAAATGCATACATTTCTCCATTGTAAAGTAAAGCAAAACATATTTAGGTGATTTTTCCCTTTGACTCATTCTGGGCAGAGGATAAATGTACATATACCCTTTTCTGTAATGCAGTTTGAGTAGATCACAGTTATATTCACGAATATAGTAAAAATTAATCACAATTTTTAGTAAAGAATTTTGGCTTTTGGCTGGGCTCAGTGGCTCAGCCTGTAATCTCAGCACTTTGGGAGGCCAAGGTGAGTGGATTGCCTGAGCCCACAGGTTCGAGACCAGCCCGGGCAACTTGGCGAGACCTCATCTCTACAATAAATCAAAAATTAGCTGGGCATGGTAGCGCGCACATGAAGTTCTGACTACTTGGAAGGCTGAAGCAGAAGGATTGCCAGAGCTCATCAGGTCAACACTGGGGTGGCCATGAGTGTGCCACAGCCCTCCAGCCTGGATGACAAAGTGAGACTCCAACTCAAAAAAAAAAATAGAATTTTGACTTTCATGGAAAACATGATAAAAGTACAGAATACATCTGCTCCCTTTGGCTGTTAAGATAAATCCAGAAGAAAGCAGAGGATTCTGTAGCACTTTCTGTATGTAGCAGAGGATGCTCTGTGCTTGTTGGGTTCTGGCCAGTGGTTGAACTTTCTGTCTCACCTACTTCCTTTAGGATAGAAACCAAAGGTCAAGAAAAGGTGTAGCATAACCATACTGCTAAGTTCTGAATCCAGACGGAGTGCAGACTTTGTGTCTAGATTTAGGAAGTGTGTAAATCAATCTGATTAGAAAAAAAATCTTCATGTTGGTATGTACAACAAAAAACATTTAGCAATTAACTTTATGTATTGCTCTTAGGAAAGGAGAAACTTTCTCGTGCTGGTAATGGGAGTACACACTGGCTAATCTTTTTGGAAAAACAGTTTGACATTAGCTAGTTAAAGCTGAACAATATTTGTACTGTCTGAAAGTGTGTAATCCTACTTCTCGATATGTACCCTTGAGAAATATATACATGTAGACACAATAGAGATGTATAAGATGTGTAACAGCAAAGTTTATAATAGACTCAAACTAGAAATGCCCTAAATTTTCACTATATTCTATGAGAGAGTGAATGAATAAGTTGTGAAAGACCCATACAGTGGATGAGCTGCATAATGTGAAAACATAAATGTAGGAACTATATTTACTTGCAACAGCATGGATGAATCCCACAAACACAAGGCTGAACAAAATAATCCATAGAGTGTGATTCCACTCATATGAATTTCAAAATCAGGCAGAACTAAGCTCTGTTGTTTAAAGATGCATATATGTAGTCAAACTTGAAAGAAAAGTAAGGCGCCAGGTGTGGTGGCTCATGCCTCTAATCCCAGCATTTTGGGAGGCCAAGGTAAGAGAATTGGCTGAGCCCACACGTTCAAGACCAGCCTGGGCAACTTGGCAAGACCTCATCTCTACAATAAAAAAAAAAAATTAGCTCGGTGGCTCAGCCTGTAATCCCACGCCTTTGGGAGGCTGAGGTGAGTGGATTGCCTGAGCCCGCGGGTTCGAGACCCGCCTGGGCAAGCAAGACCTTATCTCTACAATAAATCAAAAAAAAATTAGCCGGGCGTGGTA
>CAUYQG010289985.1:0-18224 GCA_963574415.1 Tarsius wallacei
CTTTTGGCCGGCACGGTGGCTCACAACTATAATCCCAGCACTTTGGGAGACCAAGGTGAGAGGACTGCCTGAGCCCACAGGTTCAAGACCAGCCTGGACAACTTGGTTAGACCTCATCTCTACAATAAATAAAAAAAATCAGCCAGACATGGTGGCGTGTGCCTGTAGTTCCAGCTACTTGGAAGGCTGAGGCAGAAGGATCGCCTGCGCCCAGCAGGTTGAGGCTGTGATGGCCATGAGTGTGCCACTGCACTCCTGCCTGGGGGACAGAGTAAGACTCTGACTCAAAAGAAAGAAAGAAAGAAAGCGGGGCGGGGGGCTTCTTTAAATTTTAAAGATGTCCTACAGGAACATAATAGGGAGAAAAAGGTCAAAGAAGGTCTTGTTTGTTGAAGAGCCTTTGGGTATGAATCTTGTTTAATGGAGTGGATTACAATTTAATTCATAAAACACACACACACACACACACACACACAGATTTTAAGAGAATTATACCAACTTGGACTGAAAGATATAGAAACAATACAAAATGAAAAGAGGTGGTTGGACCTTTAATTTTCTATGGACAGAAACAGGCTGAGAAAATTACACACCTCCATGGAAAATGAAGGAAACCAAGTGCACAGATGGTAGAGCTAAGAGCCATCGTGGATTGTTTCCAGGCAGTAGGACCGATTCTCTAATCAAGGAACTAGTAACATATTTCCAGCTAGATTTCAGAATTGCTATGGACCAGTGACTCTTGTTTGTTTCCAGTTTCCTTCTTTTAGATTTGCAGTGTCTATAGTAGTTATTTTATGCCTGTTCCATTATTGTGTATAGGGAATGTGCTAGAGAGATGGTTTGCCTTTTTAGTTCATAGGTCTGCAGATCAAAAAGAATTCCTCCCACTCTGGGAGGTTTTCTGTCCTCTCAATAAATTCTGCTTAAAAAAAAAAAAAGGAAATGTTCCAAATAGGAAGTGGGCTGTTCAAGGGATGAAGCCCTCAAAGGGCTATCATCTTGCTTGTTCCCTTTACCTTGCCTCTAGAGACTTTCCCAGTTAGCGCTGCACTTTGAAAGACCTTTCTGTCTTCAAAGGATTCAAGAGATGCTGAGAAAATAATTGTGGGAGAATCTGTTAGTTCCCCTCCAGCATCTATTCTCTTTTTCAGTAAGAGAACCCTTGAATTTTAGCTAGACATATGGCTGCTACAAATAAAGATTGAGTTTCTCAGTTCTCCTTGCAGCTAGACATGGCCTTTTGTCTAAGTTGTTGTCAATGGGATGTCACTTTCAAAGAGAATACCTAAAATAAAGGTCATGCCTTTTTGGTTGTATTTTCTCCTTCCTGTTGGTCAGAATACAAATGCAATGACAAGTTATTCAGTAGTAACTTTGGGCCATGTCTATACAGTCATATCCCAGGGTTGATAATGAACAAAGCTAGAAGGATCTCAGGTCCCTGCCAAATAGATATTTTACATGATAGAATAATATCTTGAGTGTTAAAGCCACTGTAAAGTTGTGTTTTCTGCTACACCACCTATCCTTATACATAAAATATCATAGATGGTAGAATTAAGGGCTCTTGAGAGCAGGGACCTTGTCTGCCTTCATTATGGCTATATCTCCGTGCTGCATGGAGCACGGCAGGTACTCAGTAAATATTTATTAAGAAATGAAGCCAGAGCCGGGCTCGGTGGCTCAGCCTGTAATCCCGCGCCTTGGGAGCCAAGGTGAGTGGATTGCCTGAGCCCCCGGGTTTGAGACCCGCCTGGGCAGGCGAAACCTCATCTCTACAATAAATCAAAAAAAATTAGCCGGGCGTGGTAGCGCACGCCTGTAGTTCCAGCTACTTGGAAGGCTGAGGCGGAAGGATCGCCGGAGCCCAGCAGGTCGAGGCTGCGGTGGCCGGGAGCGGCCACCGCACTCGAGTCTGGGTGACAGAGGGCGACTCCAACTCAAAAAAAAAAAGACAAAAATAAAAGAAATGAATGGGCCAGGTACCATGGCTCAGCCTGTACTCAGCACTTTGGGAGGCCAAGGCGAGAGGATTGCCTGAGCCTGAGGGATTGAGATCAGCCTGGGCAACTTGGTGAGACCTCGTCTCTACAATAAATCACAAAAAAAGCTAGCTGGGCGTGGTGGTGTGCGCCTGTAGTTTCAGCTACTTGGAAAGCTGAGGTGGAAGGATCGCCTGAGCCCAGAAGGTCAAGGCTGCGGTCACCGGGAGCGTGCCACTGCACTCTAGCTTGGGCGACAGGAATGAGACCCCAACTCAAAAAAAAAAGAAAAAAGAATAAATAGGACCAGGATCAGTTGCTCATACCTGTAATCACACTTTGAGAGGCCAGGTGGGAGGATTGCTTGAGACCAGGAATTTGAGCCCAGTCCAGGCAATGTAGCAAAACCTCCTCTCTACAAAAAAATACAAAAAATTAGCCAGATATGGTGGCATACTCCTATAGTCCTAGCTACTTGGGAAACTGAGGCAAAAGGCTCGCCTGAGCCCAGGAGGTCAAGACTGTGGTAAACCATGATCATGTTACTGAACTCCAGCCTGGGTGACATGAGATTCCAACTCAAAAAAAAAAAAAGCCGGGCTTGGTGGCTCAGCCTATAATCCCGCACTTTGGGAGGCTGAGGTGAGTGGATTGTCTGAGCCCGCGGGTTCGAGACCTGCCTGGGCAACTTGACGAGACCTCATCTCTACAATAAATAAAAAAATTAGCCAAGCGTGGTAGTGTGCACCTGTAGTTCCAGCTACTTGGAAGGCTGAGGCAGAAGGATCGCCGGAGCCTGGCGGGTCGAGGCTGCGGTGGCTGGGAGTGGCCACTGCACTCCAGCTTGGGTGACAGGGTGAGACTCCAACTCAAAAAAAAAAAGAAGAAAGAAAGAAAAGAAAGAAAAATGAATAAATAAAGTATTGTGATAATGAAGAATGAAAAACCAACACAAATAATTGAGACCAGCATTTCCCACATGTACAGAATTTTAAAAAAAAATTTTAGTTAAATATACATGACATGAAATTTGCCCTTGTGAACATTTTTTAAGGCGTGGGAGAGTACACATAACATAAAATTTACCATCTTAATTGTTTTTAAGTATATAGTTCAGTGGTATTAAGTGTATTATCATTATTGAGCAACCATCACAGCCATCCGTCTCCAAAACTTTTTTTCATCTCCCCAAACTGAAACTTCATACCCTTAAACAATAGCTCCCCATTTCCCCTTTCCCCTAGTCCTTGGCAACCACCATTCTACTTTCTGTCTCTATGGATTTGATTATTCTGTGTACTTCATGTAAGTGACATCATATGATATTTACCTCTTTGTGATTGGCTTTATTTCACTTAACATCATGCTCTTAAGATTCATCCATACTGTCCATTGCTTTGCTAAGCTCTGGTCTGGCCATGTGGCTCTTTGAGCTATGGCCACCGTTATTTTCCTAAGCTTTGGCACTCTCCCTTACCTTAGGGAGGTGACTCTCCTCTCTCTCAATCTCTCTCTTCTTCCTAAATAAACTACATTTTTCAATCTAAAAAAAAAAAATTCATCCATGTTGTAGCATATGCCAGAATTTCCTTCCTTTTTTAAGACTGAATAATTTTCCATATATATATAATTTTGCTTATCCATTCATCTGTTAACGGACACTTAGGTTGCTGCCACCTTTTGGCAATGGTGAATAATGCTGCTATAAATAAAGGTGTACAGAAAATGTTTTTTAAAACGTCAGATTCCTTAGACTCTTTAATTTACCAAATCAAAATCTTGGGAGTGGGAACAGAGGGGTGAATAGCAATTTGGAATATGTATTTTATTTTATTTTTAAAATTATTATTATTTTGAGTTGGAGTCTCATTCTGCCCCCCAGGCTGGAGTACAGTGGCACACTCATGGCCACCCCAGCGTTGACCTTCCGCCTCAGCCTTCCAAGTAGCCAGAACTAAAGGTGTGTGTTACCATGCCCGGATAATTTTTTATCTATTGTAGAGACAAGGTCTTGCCAAGTTGCTCGAGCTGGTCTTGAACCTGTGGGCTCAGGCAATCCACTAGCCTTGGCCTCCCAAAGTGCTGGGATTACAGGCTGAGCCATGGAGCCTGACCTGGAATATATATTTTAAATGTTGTCCATGAGATATGGAGTACAGAAAACGTAGTCCTTGAACCAACAATTAAAAGTCAGTAATTCTAATGAGTGTACTTGTTCTTATAGGTGTAGAAAAAGCAGACTAATAAGGTTATGAGGTGAGTTCTCTGTGTTGTTAAAAACAGAGGAGAATGTGGATTAGGCAGAAATGAGAAGTTAGAGGATTTTCAGTTGAGAAAAAAATTTACCTTAGGGATATAAGCATTTTGATTTTATAGTGGTTTCCCCTTATCTGTGGTTTCACTTTCTGTGGCTTCAGTTATCCAGTCAGCTGTGGTGCAAAAATATTAAATAGAAAAGACCAGGAATAAACAATTCATAAGTTTTGTTTTGTTTTTTCGAGTCAGGATCTCACTCTGTCGTCCAGGCTGGAGTGCAGTAGCACAATACTGCAGAATCCAACTCCTGGGCTCATGCGAGCCTTCCTCTTCAGCCTCTCAAGTAGCTAGGGTCACAGGTGTGCACCACCAAGGCTGGCTAATTTTTTAAATTTTTTGGCCAGGTACAGTGGCTCATACTTATAATCCCAGCATTTTGGGAGGTGATAATGAGAGGATTGCCTGAGCCCACGGGTTCCAGACCAGCCTGGGCAACAGGGTGAGACCTCATCTCTAAACATGAAAAAATATTTTTTTTTTTTTGTAGAAAGGAGATCTTGCTATGTTGCCCAGTCTGGTCTCAAACTCTTGGGCTCAAGTGATGCTTCCTCCTCAACCTCCCAAAGTGCTGAGATTACAGATGTGAGCCATCATGCCCAGTCTATTTAATATGTTTTATATTGTACACTGTTATGAGTTGTGTGATGAAATCTCACGCTGCCCTGTTCCATTCTGCATGGGACAAGCATTATCCATTTGTCCAGCCTATCCCCACTGCATGTGCTACCCACCTCTTTGTCACTTAGTAGCTTTCTCAGTGATCAGATCAAGCACCATGGTATGGCAGTGCTTGTGTTCAAGTAGTCCTTATTTAACTTAATAATGGCCCCAAAGCACAAGAATGGTAATGCTGGCAATTTGGATATATCAAAGAGAAATCATAAAGTACTTCCTTTAAGTGAAAAAGCATTAACCTCTCTATTTGATAAGGAAGAAAAAAATTCACATATGGAGGTTGTTAAGATCTACTGTAAGAATGAATCTTCTGTGAAATTGTGAAGAAGGAAAAAGAAATCTGTGCATAGTATACTTGCATGTTTGGTAGGATCTGCAGTTTTAGTCATCCAATGAGGGTCTTGGAACACATCCCTGTAAATAAGGGGTGGGGGGATTACTATACTTTGGTAGGGGTCCCTAGTTGTGGTGTCACACCTCATTCCAAAGCTAGTTAGACTCATGGTATATTTTCTTTTTTTTTTTTTGAGTTGGAGTCTCACTCTGTTGCCCAAGTTGGAGTGCAGTGGCACACTCATGGCCACCGCAGCCTCGACCTGCTGGGCTCAGGCGATCCTTCTTCCTCAGCCTTCCAAGTAGCTGGAACTACAGGCACACGCCACCACACCTGGCTAATTTTTTTATTTGTTGTAGAGACGAGGTCTTACCAGGTTGCCCAGGCTGGTCTTGAACCCCTGAGCTCAGGCAATCCTCTCGCCTCAGCCTCCCAAAGTGCTGGGCTTACAGGCTTGAGCCACCGCGTCCAGCCGACTCATGGTATATTTTCATTCAACTATTAATGAAAACAACAGTGGAACAACTAAGTATTGTTCCACTAAATACTTAATAAATATTGTTATATTTATGAAACTCTCATTAAGAGCCATAACATTGTCAATTTAACTTTCCCATACATATCTGTCTTTTCTCTGGTGTGAGGATGTAACAGCAGGTGATAAAATTTGATGCAGAACTACGACCTCTTAAAATTCATGTAAAATGGTCTTTTCACCACGATGGACTCTGTAAGCTGTAATATAACAAAACCATTCCAACTTCTTCTTTCCTATAGCTGAAGTTTGTAGGTTGAAATTTGATCCAACTTTGAAACAGAATTGTAAACATTTTAATAGCTTCTTTGTTGCAGCTCTAAACCAGAGGAGGAACTTTGCCAGAAATCCCATTTGCCCCCAAATCATTCCATTCAGTTCTAAATGAAGACATTGGCTGCATTCTGCCACCTTTGGTAGAGTTACATTAAAAACAAGTTTATCCTCAATACATTATACTAAAAGAATGTTAAATCAATTATTTAATTTATTCTCCAGATAAGAAAACTTGTGTTCTTGATACATCTGTTTTTAAATTTTCCTATTTTTATAAATCACTTGACTATGACCAGGAAAATTCTTCCTACCATGGGTTTAAAATAAATTTTACTAACTTTAAAAAATTTTGTAAATGAATATTTACTGTGACTTTCTTCTTCCTTTCAAATACAATTCAAGTTGTTATTTGATAAAGTATGTTGTTAACTGAAACTTATTATACTAAGAGAACATCCTCCGATTATTGACTACTTTAATTCATTAACTCATTCAACAACAGAATAATTAAGCACTTACTATGTGTCAGGAATTGTAGTTAGTGAGCACAGAGAATTTCTCACATGTAACTTAGGTGAAAGAAACTGACATTTAGGAAATAATCTCACAAATATATATTAATTTTTTATTCTTATAAGTACTAAAACCGAATCCTCACTGGGCTTAGAGAGAGAATAAGAGTTGTTTGAGGGTTCATGAAAGACATCTGAGCGAGGGTTAAAG
This sequence comes from Tarsius wallacei, assembly GCA_963574415.1. Lineage (NCBI taxonomy): Eukaryota > Metazoa > Chordata > Mammalia > Primates > Tarsiidae > Tarsius > Tarsius wallacei. Next base: position 6,845 of record CAUYQG010289985.1, read on the forward strand.
AACAAGGAAGATGCCCAGCACGGTGTCTCAAGCCTGTAATTTTAGCACTTTGGGAGGCCGAGGTGAGAGGATTGCCTGAGTCTACGGGGTTCGAGACCAGCCTGGGCAACTTCGCGAGCCCTCATCTCTACAATAAATCAAAAAATTAGCCGGGTGTGGTAGCGAGCACCTGTAGTTCTGGTTGCTTGGAAGGCTGAGGCGGAAGGATTGCCGGAGCCCAGCAGGTCAACACTGGGGTGGCTGTGAGTGTGCCACTGCACTCCAGCCTGGGCGACAAACGTGAGACTCCAACTCAAAAAACAAAGAATAAATAAGATAAGAAACATATTACTGGGTGTGTGGGAGGCCAAGAGAGTGCCAGGAAGAGGGAATGGCCTGAACAAAAGTTAAACATAGGCCTCTGTGACTAGAGCCCAGGCAGCAAGGACAAATGTGCTTCAAGCTTCTGCCTTTATTCCATGTGCGATGGTACATTGACTTGGAGATGGATATTAACCAAAAAATTTTCAGTTGCAAGTAATGAAAAAACCCAGCCCAACTGGTTTACATAATGGTGAAGTCCAGAGTTCAAACCCCACTCCAAGTACAGTTATAATCACAAGATAATGTCTTCATGTCCTATCTTTGGCTCTCTGGGATCTCTTGAGTCTTCGGCCACCACATCCTCGACCTGCTGGGCTCCGGCGATCCTTCCGCCTCAGCCTACCGAGTAGCCAGAACTACAGGTGTGCGCTATCACGCCTGGCTAATTTTTTTGATTTATTGTAGAGATGAGGTTTCGCCTGCCCAGGCGGGTCTCGAACCCGCAGGCTCAGGCAATCCACTCACCTCAGCCTCCAAGGCGCGGGATTACAGGCTGAGCCACCGAGCCCGGCTCTACCAGCATTCTTGTGTTAGCAATCTTTAGTCTTACTTCTATCACGGTTGCAAGACCTGGTCAGTCTTCCTCACTGTATTAGCAAGCTTAAAACACAGTCCCACCCTAAACCAGTTCCTTTGGCTAGGGGAATACTGTGCTGTATGTGGTTTAGTTATGAGTTAAATGCCCTTTCCTAAAATAATCTCTGTGGCTAGAGAAGAGTATGCCAATTGGGGCATTTATAACTCTGGAGCTGGAGGTGGGGGTAATCCCACTGAAGCCACCTTGGAGAGAGGTGGTTTTCTAAAAGAAATTTCGGGTGTTATTACCATAAGAATGGAAATTTTCTGGACAAACATCATTAGATGTTCAGTGTGCCTTGAAGAATTTTAAGGAGATTGCGAATAAAGGAAGTGACAAACAGATGTGCATCAGTGACAGCAACAAAAATGACCTCCAGAGTGGAAAGCCTACTGAAATGGATTGGAAGGGAGTAAGACTACTTTCAGGGAAGACCAGTTAGTAGGTTAGAATAGTAGTCCAGGGCAGAAGAAGTACAGGACTGGCCACAGAATTGGGAATAAACAGAGAGCTTAAAGAGACATGCAGAAACTGGGATGATGCAACTTGGTGATTCATTGGATTTGGAGGAAATGAAATCAAAGAAGTTATTAAAGAAACCTGTAAGTTTCTGTCTTATACATAAATTGGATAAATGACAGTGATGTTATACTGATAAGGAGTATTAAAAGAAGACCAGGCTTGGGAGATACAGTCTCTGTTTCAAACAAATTTTAGTTCCTTTTGAGATTACCAAATAGAACCAGCCAGAAGACACTTACATTATTTTGATTTACTCAGATACAGTTATTAAAGGCTTTGGAACAAATCACCTTTCACGTTTGGCTACATTTCCCTAAATCTTCTCTCAGGAAAAAATAGCTTTCCACTTATCCTAACCCCTAAAAAGAGGTATTGACAGTCCCCTCATAATTTCCTCTTTATGTGTTGCATAAAGAGGAAGTTAAAAATCTTCTCTTTTCTTTCTGAAATCCCTTTTGGCTGGATGCACCCTAATTTCCATGAACAGAGGGTCCTTACTGAGGGCTCCCAGACATCTAGCACATCATGCAAGGGGAGACACACAATCATGACTTCCACTGATGTTCTAATGCTCTAAGGACGGGGTGCTGGTAGGGTGTTTACGGGGAAAAGGATTCAACTTTAGAATGTATCCCTGTTAGTTTTAGAGTTCATTTTCCAACTTTGTATTTAGTATCTTGTTGCAAGTGATAAAACCCAACTCAAAATAACTAAAAAAGTTAAAGAAAATGTACTGGCTGCCATAAAAGAGAAATACAAGGTGAAGCTGGCTTGTAGAACTCTGAAGATTCAGAAAACATTATTAGATCTCTCTCTCTCTCTCTTTCTCTCTGCCTCTCTCTTTCTCTCTCTATCTCTCTCTCCCTCTCTCTTTCTCTGGGCTGCTTTTCCCTTTGAGTTTCTTTCAACCACTTCTACTGATGATGGACTTTTCTTTTTGTGGTTTGATGTGAAGGGTAGGCTTAAATAATTTAAGCTTACGTTACCACAGGTTGGGAAACTCAGGCGATCCAAGAGCTTCTCTCTCCAGAGCCCCTTTATAAAATCCAAGGGCAGAGTTTTATCTGGCTTAGGTCATATGCCAACCCCCTGGAAGACAGGGGATTATGATTGACTAGTTATGGGGGACCCCAAAAAACTGGAATTATCTTTTTGGAAATCAGGTCTCCTGTAGTACATTTGGAATCTGTTCCTCTGGATTAAACCATCAACCAAAGTTTTCATCTGGAAGTTTTGAGAAGGTTCCATCATGATTTGTGGAAGAAACTTCCCAAGTTTTGGCAAACAGGTGACTGGTTCTTCCACCATGACAACACACCTGCACACACCATGCTGAATGTTCAGCAGTTTTTGACTCAAAACAGCACAATCCCCATACCCCACACTCTCTCTTCACTTGATCTCACCCTGAGCAACTTTTCTTGTTTCTCTGAATGAAAAAAGTTCTCAAAGGGAAATGTTTTGCCAGTGTGGAAGGTTTGAAACAAAAAACAGCAGAAGCCCTAAAAGGCATCAAAATTGAGTTCAAAAACTGTTTTGAACAGTGGAAAAAGCATTTCAATAGTTGTATTGCACCAGAGAGTACTTTGAGGGTAACTGAGTGAAACATGTAAGAATAAATACACTTTTTATAATTAAATTCCAGTGTTTTGGGGCCTCCCCTCATATACCTTCTTGGGGGTGTGGCAGAACCTCATGAATTGAGGGATGGGTAGTTCCCCAAAGGACATGTACATGTATGGGGGGAACGAGAGTGTGGAGAAGGGGACAGTTACCAGAAGAGAGTGGGAAGGAATGCTGAACATATAAAAACAATCATTGGTCCTTCTAGTTATAAGGTATGAAAATTTCTTCAAGTGTTTTCTCCATGGGAAGAAAAAAGATTTTCAAAGCTCAGGTTTGGAAAGTAGTCCCAAACCCAGGTAAGTCTACATCTACCTTTGAAATACTCCTCTCATCTGTTTATTAGACGAATATTAGCTGAGTGTCTACTTTGTGCAGTCTTGATTTTAGCTGCAATGTGGGAAAAAGCATTTCAATAGGTGTATTGCACCAGAGAGTACCTCCCACGTTGTCGTTTAGTGTCAAGGAAGATAAATTCTCAACTAAACTCAGGTAAATGGGGTTGGGACTGCTAGTATTCATTATTGTTTGGGTATATATGAAGCTATAGAATGAAAGAATCTCATAGAATTAAAAGGAAATAAAAGCTGTAATAGGGCACAGTCTTATCTAGATTAGAACAGAGGGTGGTTTTGCACACAATGAGTAAGGCTTCTGGGCAGAAAGTTTCTCATCTCTCTAGTGATCCACAAAATATGTGGTTCAAACAGCACTGACACATTTCCCTCTGCCCATCTAAAAAAAAGTTTTTTTAAAAAAATTCCCGGCTGGGCTCAGTAGCTCAGCCTGTAATCCCAGCACTTTGGGAGGCCTGAGGTGAGTGGATTGCCTAAGCCCGCGGGTTTGAGACCCGCCCGGGCAACTTGGCGAGACCTCATCTCTACAATAAATCAAAAATTAGCTGGGTGTGGTAGCACACACCTGTAGTTCCAGCTACTTGGAAGGCTGACGCAGAAGGATCGCCAGAGCCCAGCGGGCGAGGCTGCGGTGGCCGGGAGCGGCCACTGTACTTCAGTCTGGGCGAGAGTGAGACTCCAACTCAAAAAAAAAAAAAAAATTCCCATTTAAATACCTGAGAGAGTACCTCTGTTTGGTTTTACTAATAACCATGGTGACATTTGATAGTGTCTTGAGTTGGTTTCCCATAGAACCTGACTTGGCAGCAAGGATTTAAGAGCCGGTAGTTAATTTGTGAGATAGTTCCTGGAAGCAATTTTAAGGGAGTAGAAGTTGAGACAAGGAAGGGCAGGAAGCCAATAAAAGATTTATTATTGAGCAGGTGACTGCAGCAGGCAACTGGGTTTTAGTCCTGTGGGAGAACTCTGGGAGACAGTGTAGAATATTATTCCTCAGAGTTATCCCAGTTATCCTAGTTGAGAGGCAAAGTTCTTTTCCTCCAATGCCCATCTATCATTGGCCGAAAGCTTTCGTACCCATCTAGTCTGCCCATTTCCCTCTGGTGGAAAGTGGCAGGTGCTTATACCAGGATGCTGTCAGCATAAACTGGATCAGGGAGTATGGGAGGGGATATAGACGGGGAACCAACAGCATTCTGGTCAAATTATAGTTTGATGGTCTCTGGGTCAGTATCTAATCAGCATTGGCTCATGTAAAGATTATAGTTATGTGGTATTAAACAAGAGTTTAATAGACTCCTTTTTCAGAAGGACTGTGGATATGGCAGGAACTGCTGATTAGCATGTCTAGTACAAGGTGATAAAAAATAAGAAGATACTTAACAATAGAAGATCATTTATCTGGAAGTCTAAAGACCATAGCATCCAAACAACGGAATCACTATAAAAGATTGATGTAGATTAACCAATAATAGCAATAATGTCACACTTATGTCACTGGTAATGCATATGTTGTGATAATTCTTGGCTATTGGTCAGTTTAGGCACACAAAAAACTATTTTTGAAGATTTGTATTGTAGTTATGCAAATATGTATTATATAGGCCCTAATTCACATAATGGAAAGAATAAACCCATAAAACGCATTCATTATTTCCTCCTTCAAAATTTAATCCAAAAATGTGTGTGGGCAGCTGAGAGGGGGAGAGGATGAGCAGTGGTGACAATGGCCTGGCATATAGAGTTGCAGCCTGAGTAAATGGGGAGGGCATCCGTGTGAGGAGGTGGCACTGGCAGCCAGGAACAAGATATCAGAGCATGAGTGGGGTGAAGAGGGTGTTCACATGGAGGGACAGCAGCAGCAACGGAAGTAGTTACATACAGGAGATTGGACAAATATGTAAATATATTGAGGACAGCGGTCGCCAGGATTTTCATTGTTGGAGAAGGCACATCCAGATGAGTAAGTGAGAATGAATCCTTTGTGTAATTGGACTGGCAATATTGGAGAACTCTTGAATTTCAATAGGTAGGTAGTTAGGTAGATAGCTAGATAAGTAGGTAGAGAAATATAGTTGTAAATGTATATAAATATACACACATACATATATACACGCATTCCCTAGCTTTGTTCACCACGAGGACCAGGAAGCAGCAATATCCCAATAGCAATAAGAGCACATTTAGCATCCAGACTTTGATTTCTAAATGCTATTCTTCATTAGAAGGAACAGGGCAGTATTGAGGCAGGGAAACTACAACATGAGCCTGGCACTTCTCGTGTCAGAAGGTAAGGATGTGCACAAAGGAAGGTGAGGATGTTATGAGCAGTTGTATAGTAGAAACAGGAAAAAAAATTTTTTAAGAAAAAAAGAGAGGAGGATGTTAAAAAAACAGAAAAGCCACTTTTTGGAGGCTCTCACTGGCCGAATCTTAGACAATTTGGTCAGCAAGATAACAAACATAATGTGGATTATAAAACTGAATTAAATAGGAGTTCATGAATCCATATTGATATAAATAAATCAACACATGTACAGAGGGTAAAGAAAATCTTTACCCTCTGTAAATGTAGAAGAAATGATGGAATTAGAAAATCACTATTTGATAACCACCATAGTGATAATTCAGAAAAAATCAACAAATGCTAAAATGAATAGATAAAATTTGAAGAATGGAAAAAATTACCTCTCAATAAAATATTGTGAATTAGAAAGTTAAAAAAAGTATAATTTTACTGTGGAGAAGCTTGGCAGATAACCATCCTAATCAAGTGTAACTGACAACTCACTGAGGTGAGTTTTTTTAAACAAAAGGAGTTACTCCAAAGCAGTGATCTCTTTGCCTCTAAAGATCAAAATTCCAGCCACTCTCTGTTCACTGCCTCCCACATCTTCCCTCACTATCTCCTCCTCAAGTGACCTTTTTTAAACAAGCTCCACATTAAAATTAAAAATGAGATCATTTCACTCTGAGTCTTAAAAAGATCTATTTTACTTTCATAACTGCTTCCTTTTCATAAACATTTCAAAATACTTTAAGTGGAAATTTTGATTAATTGTTGTTTCTTGCTTAAGTTGTGGCTGTGTGACTTTCAGTGAGAATTGTGACCATAATACACAAAGTACTGATATGTTTCAAAGTAGGAAATTTTCTGGTAAAAATCTTGCAGAAATTGATATACTGTTTTTTCAGAGTTTACTCCCTGTGGTGGGTTTAAAATGGCCACAAATTCTTTGAGCTATACCTTGAAGAGGTATAGTCTATTTCCTTACCCCTTGTAACTTTGACCAACAGAATATGAAGTGTCATTGTTTGGCTTACTTGGTGAGGCCTCAAAGAGGTCTTAAAACTTCTGCTTCTGTCCTCCTGGAACCCATTTACTATGTGAGAAATCTGGTGTTAACCTACTACAGAGATCATGTGGAGGCAAACTCAGACACCCAGCCAACAACCTCAGCCGACAGCTGGACATGTGAGTGAGACTACTCAGGATCAACCCCCAGCCAACTGACTGCAAACACATATGTCAACCCATCCAATCATGGAGAGCAGAGACAAGTCATCTCCACTGACAGTTCTGCCTAAAATACCAATCCATAGAATCAGTAGCCTTAATAAACAAGGCATCAACAAGCTATAGACCAATCTCATCCACTGTCTCGTTTCATAAATAAAATTTTATTGGGACATAGCCACACTCATTTATTTATATATTGTCTATGACTGTCTTTGAGTTACAATAGCAGAGCTGAGTAGCTGTAACAGAGATTGTGTGGCCTGTGTCGTCTAAATATATCTACTATTTGGCCCTTTACAGAAAAAAATTTTGCCAACATTTACTTTAAGCCGTTAAGTTTTAGGGTGGTTTGTTATGCAGTAGTAGATAATCCAAACACCCTCTTTATAGCAGAAGAGGAGTCAAGTCCTTGCTTGAACTATAATTAATTTCTATAATTTCATGTACACATGTTTGAGACCTGTAAAGGCATTTAACTTTATCAAGACCAACATCTGTTTTCATATGAGTAACAATGTCATTTTTCTAAATAGAATATGTTAATAATGTTGGGCATAATATCCACTTTCTTGATATAAGGCACTTTTTGAATTTAATAACCAGATAAAATCCAATATGGCTCTTTTCCATCCTCAAAAAACATTTCATTTTAAAAATTATTCATGCTAAAGTGATTTCAACTTGATGTCAGAAATGAGCTTCGGCAACATATGAAAGTCTTTCAAAATATAATAATTCTCTGCAGAAAGCAACCTCTAAGTATTACTGCTACATTTTCACAACTTTTGCCTGATAGTTGGTCCTTATCTTCTTTTTTTTTTTTTTTAAGAAAAGTAAAATATTAGCTTGTCTTCAACCTTCAGAGAGATGAGCCATATTTTTGACTTGTACAAGGTATTTTTAAAAACTAATTTTAGGGATTGGCAGATCTGTGTAATCCTGGCTTGTTGAAAAGTGTATGAATAGACTTCCACATGAGCTTGGGAAATATGAATAAATATAATGTGTAAAACACTGTCAAACTCAGATATTTATCTGTGTCCTGCAGAAGTTTACTATTCTTCTCTGCCTAAATACATGGTCAATCCTTTAAGGCTGATTAAATGTTACTATTTCTGCAACAAACTATAAAATAAGTTAAGGAAATGAGAAATATAGTGTATTTTTCCATGTAGCTGTGTAGAGATATAAAAGGTACAGCAGAAAATTAAGGTATATGGTCAATTCTCCTGGGTCACTTTCAAAGCATATACAACTATGAAAGAAAATTCTGGTTATCAGAAAAATATAAAGCTGGGAACTTGAATTGCCATCAGTATGAGGATTCTGAGGCCTAACTCCTATGCTAGCAATTGAACCTGCAGGACTCTCCTCCAATATTGTTCATTCAAATTTCAGGAAAACCTCCCACTGTTCCTACATTGATCTCTGCCATTTCTGGGTTATTTATAACCCAGGTACGATATTTTAAAATTATATTTAACAACATCATACCCTTATTGTTGTTGATTCAGAATTGTAGGATTTTAGAACTGGAAGAGACTTTAGAGGTTATCTGGTCCAGATCCCTCATTTTACAGAAAAGGAAGTTGTTTCTCTTCATGTATATATATATTTTATCTCCAAAGGACCAAATTATATAATTCCATTTTCATGTACCTGTTATTACCATATTCTAAATACTTTTGAGTCAAATAGAAATAATGTGTATCAGCCAGGTTAATTTGCTACTTTTAACAATAATCTAATGATGAAGTTGAGAATATTCTAGTCATTTACAGGTTACAAGAACTTGGGTAAGTGTCTTGAAAGATCAGCAATAAAATTCAAAGAGATCTAGAGGAATAAAGATTGAATTTGTCAGTAGCCTTGTATTATAGGCTGAATTGTATCCCTCACATTTATATGTTGAAGTCCTAATCACCAGTATCTCAGATTGTGATTGTAGTTGGATACAGAGTCTTTAAAGAGGCAATTAAAATGAGGTCAGTATGGTGAAAGAGATTAGGCTGGGTGCAGTGGCTCATTCTTGTAATCCTAGTACTTTGGGAAGATAAGGTGGGAGAACTGCTTGAGGCCAGGAGTTGAGACCAGCCTAGGAAACATAGTGAGGCCTCTTCTCTACCAAAAATCAAAAAATTAACCAGACATGCACCTGTAGGCCCAGCTACATGGGATGCTGAGGTGGAAGGACTGCCTGAGCCTAGGAGGTTGAAGCTCATGAGCTGTGATCATTGTAGGCATGTTACTACACTCCAGTCTGGGCAACATAATGAGACCCCCAACTCAAACAAACAACAACAGGAGATTAAGGACACAGAGGACACAGGGAGAAAATGACCATCTGCAAGTCAAGGAGAAATGCCTCAGGAGAAACCAACCCTATCAACACCCTGATCTAAGATTTCTAGCTTTCAGAATTATGAGAAAATAAACTTCTCTTGTTTAAGCCACCCATTCTGTGGTGCTTCGTTGTGGCAGCCCTAGTAAACTAATGTACTGCACCTTGTAAAAATATTGCATTCAGGGTAGAAGATAATAATGCAGATGTCATCTAATCAGCTGACATGGTTGTCATCTTTATTGTGGTGAACATCATAGCTCTGTTGATGTAACATAAGATTTTGTAACCTATATTTAGCTGAGATATTCTGTGGCTGCTTCTCAGCTCAAAGTTCCATCCAAAGAGACACATTTCAGATATTTAAACATAATTGGAAAAATATTTATTTATTTATTTATTTTAGTTGGCATCTCACTCCATTGCCCAGGCTGGAGTGCAGTGGCATGCTCATGGCCACCCCAGCATCAACCTGCTGGGCTCCAGAGAGCCTTCCACTTCAGCCTTCCAAGTAGCCAGAACTACAGACATGTGCTACCACACCCTGCTAATTTTTTATTTATTGTAGAGATGTGATCTTGTCAAGTTGCCCGGGCTGGTCTCGAACCCGCGGGCTCAGGCAATCCACTCGCCTCGATCGCCCAAGGTGCTGGGATTACAGGCTGAGCCAACGAGCCCGGCCTTATATTTTACTTAAGTCTTTTAGAACACACGCAAAGTGAGGCAATATTCTTAACACATGGCAAAATTCTTTAAAAAATTTTTTCCTCACCTAAAAAGCCACAACACAGCAGCTAATCTAATTTCTTTCTCTCTTCTCTCCTTTATAAGCATCCTAAGCTCACTCTCTTAGCCAGTGCTTACTGGTTTTTGCCTTTCTCAGCAGCCCTCTCATCTTCGGGATCTTTTTTCTTGTGAAATTCTCCAACTTTTCCAAGAGATCAATCAAACCTTTTTCCTCTTACCCAACCCATCAAAGTCTTAACAAGGCCAAGGAACTGACCTTGCCAAGAAAGAACTTTCCTTGGCTAAAGAAGAAAAGAGAGAGGCTGTGAACAGTTAGCCATTAATTTTTTTTTTTTGGTCTAAAAATGCATTAAATTTTTTGTCAGACATTTCACATTGTTACCAATATTAAGTACAATAATCTAAAGAGTGTCAGTGTTTGAAGTATTAAGTGAAATGATCCCTATCTTGTATTTATGTCAGTTTCTTTTTAACATAAATGCAAAATTTTTAATGATCTTTCTGATAAGTTTCATCTTTTGGCTCAGTGTTCCAAAATCCCAGGGTCTTTAAAAATATTTTTTTCTGCCATGTAACATATGAGTCATTATTTCTAGTTTTACAAATTTGATAGGTTGAGACCACCAGTCGAGTATGAGTCAGCAGTATAGAATGGCTGTTTTTATAAAGCTAACTGTGATAGTCAACTATATTAATAGGTCTATGACATCCAAGAGCTAGGAAAGTATCCCTCTGCTAAACTTAGAATTGGTCACACCCTTAGAGTATCATGCCAATTTGGGGCACTAGCATTTTAATACACATGTGAAATGGCAGGGAGGATTTGAGAGTAGGATAACAAAAATGAACCAAAAAATGAAATAAAATGTGGTTAAAGTAGTGGGATTATTGAAACCAGAGAAGAAAAACTTACATTTTTAGAAAGAGGCTCGATAGAGAAGCTATGAACCTGTTGTTCTTCAGTTTCTCAGGGAGTCTGAAACAAAACAGGACATGGCCTTCAGAAAACTGGAAACAACATAAAAGTCTATTAATAGAGGACTGTTTAAATAAATTATGGTGTTTCCATATGATAGAAAACCGAAACCATAAAATTAAAAATATTTTTAAATTTAAAATTTCCATTAGGAAATAAAAACTATAAAGCAGTATAAAATGCAAAATGACAGAGTAAATAATGGACAAAGGGCTAATTTCTTTCTTTTTTTTTTTTTTGAGTTGGAGTCTCACTCTGTCGCCCAGACTGGAGTGCAGTGGCCGCTCCCGGCCACCGCAGCCTCGACCTGCTGGGCTCCGGCGATCCTTCCGCCTCAGCCTTCCAAGTAGCTGGA
>CAUYQG010289987.1:0-10610 GCA_963574415.1 Tarsius wallacei
TTCCAAGTAGCTGGAACTACAGGCGTGCGCTACCACGCCCGGCTAATTTTTTGATTTATTGTAGAGATGAGGTCTCGCCAAGTTGCCCAGGCGGGTCTCGAACCTGCGGGCTCAGGCAATCCACTCACCTCGGCCTCCCCAAGCGAGGGATTACAGGCTGAGCCACCAAGCCCGGCTGGCAACTAGATTGATAGAACAGACCACAGTCCAGAAATAGACCCACAAGTACACAGTCCATTGATTTTTGACAGAGACCCCAAGGCTGTTCAAGGAAGAAAGAGAAAGCTTCTTAACAAAGGGCCCTGAAACCACAGAAGACGCATAAGGAGAAACGGAGCCTGGACCCCTACCTCGTACACACACACACATTCATTTGAGATGCAAAAGCCAGCACCATGAAGTTTCTAGAATAAATACTAGAAAAAGACCTTTATGACATCAAGGTAGCAAGGATTTCTACCTTAAAGCGGTCACAAAAAACGTTAAATGAAAAATTGAAAATTGGTAAATTGGACTTAAAATTCAAGTTTTCTTCTCTTGAAAAAATGTCTTTAAGAAAAATAAAAGGCAAACCATAAAATGATAGAAAGTATTCTTGAAACATATATTTGAAAAAGCATTTGAATCCAGAATACATAATGAACTATACAAATCAATAATGTCAGACAACTCAATTTAAAAAAAAAGGAGGTACATAAGTGGCCAGTAAACATATAAAAAGGTATATAACATTATTAGTCATCCAAGAAATGAAGATTAAAAACTCAATGAGATACCATTTCACATTAACCATTAGACTGGCTAAAACTTTTAAAACAGACAACACCAAGTGTTGACAAGGATGTAGGACAACAAGAATCCTCATGCTTTGCTGGTAGGAATATAAAATGACCCTACTGCTCTCAGGAGAGCTGGCAGTTTCTTACAAAGATAAAAATACTCCTACGCTATGGCCTAATAGTTCCATTCCTAGGTAATTACTCAAGAGAAATGAAAACACATGTCCACAAAGACTTGGACATGAAAACTCACAGCAGCTTTATTCACGACAACAACAAAACCAACAAGCTGCACATAACTCAGCTGTCCATAATTAGGAAAATGGGTAAAGGAATGTGTAGTATCGTCATACGATGAAATACTTCTCACCAATACAGAAGGATGAAGGCGCGATACACACGCCAACATGGATGGAACCTGAAAAAAGTATGTTGAGTGAAAGAAGCCAGATAACAGAGTGCTTACGGCATGAGTCCACTTGCATGAAATTCCAGAACAAGAACATAAGTCTCTGTTGAGAGCAATCAGAACAGTGTTTACCTATGAAGAGCAGAAATTGACTGGGAGGAGGCGGAAGGGACCCTCTGGAGGGATAAGAATGTTCCGGAGTTCGACTGGGATGGTGGTTGCACAGGCATTTGCGATTATTAAAATTGTCAAAGCGTACCCTTAAGAACAGTGTGTTTCCCTGTAGGTAAATTTTATCGTGATTTAAAAATATGTGAAGAATGAATATTTTAAAGCCCGTTCTCTTGACTGCCGTCACTTCTAAAACGAACTCCCAGCTCCTCACCTCGACTCACAAGGGGCTCACCTTCCAGAACTCTTCCCACTGCTCGGTTTGCTCCAATCTCAGGGTCCTCCTGACTCTTCCCTGCGGACGCCGAGCGCAGGCACGCTAGCTCTGCAACTTTGTGCTGGCTTCCCTTTCTGCCTAGAATGATCTTACCCCAGGCACGTTCCTCCTTCCTTCCAGGCCTCTGCTCAAGTCACCTGCTCGGAGGGCCCTTCCCTGAACACTCATCCAGAGCCGCCTTCAGCCCCTCGTCTTGCTCTGTTTCCCCAGCATGGCGCTCCTCCCCACCTGCAAGTGTGTCCTGTATTTCCTCGCTGTCTGGATGCCCCGGGGACTGTAGGTGGCATGTGGGCAGGTCTTCATCTGCCTCGTTCACACAGTACAGGGCTCAGAGCAGTCCCCAATGTGTGACTTAATAAATCCCTGTTTAATAGTCAGTTAATTAATACTTCTCTGGGCTATGATGAAGATTAAGTAAGGCATTGCATGCAAAGTGATTTGCACAGGGACAGACCGAGCAAATATCCAGGAAATATGAGCTACCGCTGTCATTCATCACTGCATCCCCAGCATTGCCCTGCACGGTGACTGTCACAAATTAGGCGGACAACAAAGAAGTAGGTGGATACGGCAGATGAAGAGTGGGTGGGGGAGCAGACCCATAGGTTTATGGGTGGGGGTGTGGGGCTCGATGGGTGGATGAGTAGAGTGAATGCATGCATGGATGAGTGGGTCGGGGGGGTAGATGGATATTTAGATGGATGAATATTTGGATGGATGGAGTGGTGAATGGGTGGATGAGTAGAGGCAGGTGGATGGATGGATAGATGTTTGGATGGATTGATGGATGGCTGGACAGACGGACGGATGGACGGATGGATATTTGGATGGAAATGTGGACGGGTGGACAGATAGATGTTTTGGTGGATGGATGGATGGATGGATGGATGGGTGGGTGGATGGATGGATGGACAGATGGACAGATGGATGGATGGACGAATGGACAGATAGATGGATGGATGGATGGACAGATGGATAAATGTTTGGATGAATGGGTGGGTGGATGGATGGATGGGTAGATATTTATGTGGATGGGTGGGTCATTGTTTTAGTGAACACTAACATTCCTGGGAAGACCTAGAGGTGCCCTTCCTTGAAATCCACAGAGCTGTCCTTGCATCTGGAGGCTCAAGAGTGGTGAGGGCAGCTTATATCACCAGAATCTCTTGCATTCCCTGAGCAGATAGGCATCATCTTACATTTCACACCGTGGCCTCATCCCTCCCCCTCTTCAGAGCATCTCTTCAAGTGGGAGGCAGCCTATTTTTCCCATTTAGGGGTGAAGAGACTGAGGACCAGCAGGTTGCTTCGACCAAGTCATGCAGCCAGAGATGAGGGGCCTGGGCCTCAGTCTGGTCCTTGGATGCCTGCTCTCTGTATGTCCAGGGTTGAGAGGAGGAAAGCCCTGAGGCTGAGAACATCTCTTCTGGGCACTCTCTGTGAGATATTCCAGGAGCAGGAGGGAGACGGCAGAGGGCGGGCAGGCTTTGACTGTCAGGAGCTGCTAATGGGCTTCCTGGTGGTGGTGGGAGTGGGGAGGCTGGCAGCAGCTGGTTTGGCTTCCGGAAGCAACATCTTGAGGCAGCAGCGAGGGAGGGCATCGGGGTCCATCTGCTGCCAAGGCGTTTGTCTGTCAGCAGCTGCCAGGATAGAGCTCGGAGGAGCGAGGGAGGAGCAGACCCCTCCCCGGTTCACTCTCTGTCCCCTCGCAGTCAGAGGCACACAGGAGCAGGGCTGCGAGGCGGAGGAGGGCATTGGGGGGCTCTGCCTGTCCTCTGCCATGGGCTCCAAGCCTTCTTCTGAAGCCCTGCGTGCCATCGAGTTGGGCTTCTGCCACTTCCTTGCAGTGTGACCTTGGGCAAGCCACGGTCCTCCTAGAGGGCCAGTTCTATGGGCCTCGTGGTAACCTACTTCCTAAGCACCCGATGGCATGAGGGTCCTGAAACTGAGACTAGCGCATCATCGGCACCTCCCATCCCCTCAGAATCAGCAGGTCCAGGCCCAGGCCTGCAGGAGTTAGGTGGGGTCTTTAGAAAGCCAAGCAGGGAGGAATCTCACCTAGAAGCGGAAGCTGTCCGCCCTTGTCCTCCAGGGCTCCAGCCTTGTCCTGGCCGGGATGCCCGTCAGCGTCCTCTGCTGGCTGCAGGCGACAGTGCCATCCCCCCAGCACTTCAAGGACATTAAGAGCAGCCAAAATAACCCAGGGCCAAACAGCCCTAGGTCCCTGTTTCCCACCTGCAAATCGACCCCCCGCAGCACTTGAGATTTAGAAAGTGGAAACCTTGCTTGACCTGCCTAAACCTTTGTTTCCTTGTGGGGACCATCTCAAAAGGCTCCAAGCGTCAATGAGATCATGCGTAAGGAGCTTAATGTAGGTCCTTGGCCCTAGAATGCGTTCAACAACAGTTAGCCATCAAACAGGGGCATCTCCTGGTGTTTCTAACAGCCAGCATGGTGGGTAGGTGAGGCGTGTTGTCATTGTTCCCCTTGTGCATTTCACTCGGAGACGGCTGTGGGAGCGTCAGCCAAGTGCTCACTGAACAGGGTAGACCTTGGCTTTCTGGTCTCCCAGGCCGGTGCCTCCTCCTCGTGGCTGGCTGGGTGGGTGCAGCTACCCCCACCCTCCCCACCCTTCCCTCTCCTCCATGCAGGCTCAGCCCTTCTCACGAATGTCTCGCTGGTGGTTTAATTAATAGTCCTCTGGTCGCCTTCTCAGAGAATGGAATTGGCAGTGCCAGGGAGCCCACCCACATCAACCAGCTGCTCTGATTTCTGCTGAGAGCCCTGAGTGGGAAGGAGAGGCTCAGGGACCAGGCAGGAGTGGGTGGGGCGATCCCAGGGCAGCCCTGGGCCCGGGGACAAAGCTCTGCCCCTGCAGCTACTGCTGGGAGGTGTTTGCAGAGAGCAGTGCCGAGCGTGGCACCCCAAACAAGACCCTCACATGTCCTCCTTCCTCCACCTCTATGGGGTCTGTCCCCAGCCCCGTTCCCTCCCTGGCCTGCCTCGGCGCCCTGCCCTGGCTGTTCCCGCTGCCTGCAGCATTCCTCATGCACTTCACAGTTCGGCTGAAATGTCACCTTCTTGGAAGAGACATCCTGACTCCCACAGCTAAGGACGTCACCACTAACTCTCTGCTCCCCCACTTGGTCTCACTCTCTGCATAAAGCGTGATCACTCTCTGATCACAATTTGTGTATGTGTTTCTTTGCTCATGGGCTCTCTCTTCTTCCAAAGTGTGAGCTCCATGTTGGCAGGCACTGGGTCTTGTTCACCACCCTATCCCCAGCTGTGCTCCAAAACCCCGTGTTGTCTGCCCAATAATTACTATAGAAAGGATGGATGGATGGATGGATGGATGGACGGACATACCATTGTTAGTCACCACACAATTCAAGTCCTCAGCAACTTGGCCTTGGACTACTGCAACAATCCTTAACTCCGAGCTCACCCTCCAAGTCTACTTTCTGAACAGCCCATAGAATTACCTTTATAAAATGCCAATCTGACCCTCAACTCTGTTGATTAAAACATCTGAATGGAGTACCATGATGGATGGATGGATGGATGGATGGATGGATGGATGGATGGATGAGTGGATGGATGGGTGGATGGACGGGTGGATGGGTGGATGGACGGATGGGTGGATGGGGGGTTGGGTAGGTGGATGGGTGGAGGTGTGGTTGGATGGATATGTAGATAGATAGATGAGTGGATGAATGGGTGGGTGGGTGGATGGATGAGTGGATTAATCTGGGAAAAATATCTCTGGCTGGAAAGTCAACTAACATGGGTAACAGGCTTTGTGGGTGACCTTGGATAAGCCTCTTTGTGGTTCATGGGACTCTGTGTCCCAGCTGAAACAGGAGGGGACAGACCCAGTAATCTCCAGTGGCCCCTCCATCCCTGACATTCTCAGGCTTTGTTCGGGGGACAGTGACAACCTTGGGCATCTCGTCCCCAGAACTCAGACATATAAAGGGGCTTTAATAAGAGATTCTTGTCCTGATACAAGGACAGGAGGAGGAGAGGCAGGGAGGGCAAAGACTGAGCACAGGGAAGGAGATGACTTTCCCACAGCATGTCCACTCCACCTCCCAGGGATTCCGGAAAAACCCATCAGGAGGATTAGCCTGATGGAAAGAGCGCCGGATCAGAAGTCAGGAGACCGAATTTTTTTCTCGGGTTTCCTGATGGTATGATCTTTGGCAGGTCACTTGTGTCTCTGGGAGCCAACTGGATGGGAGGATGATGATGGCAGAAACTCGAACAAGGGTGTAGTGCAGGCAGGAGTCTGGGGCGCCTCACGTCTGGCTGCTGGAACAGACTTCTCCCCTGAAACAGCCACGGAGTTGTCTCTGGGGTGGGCCTCCCCTGGACAAATTTCCCTACCTGACTCCACCATCACTGGGATTCTCTGGTCTTGTCACTTGGCATGCTGGCCGGACTTGCCTGTGGCTTGTCTTTCTCCTCCACTGATGTGTGACCCCACAAGGACAGGGATCATGTCCTGCACACTGTTGATTCTCCAGGTCCCAGACAGTCTCTGACGCATCGCAGGGGCTTTGGGAATGTGTCTGAATGCATGCGTGAATGAATGAACGAATGAATGAGCACATTTGGAGCTTCTAACTCAGACGCAACCAAGGGTGATGGTAGCTAGACTGGAATTTCCTCTTCTGTGTCCCTTTCTCCTCCTTTCCATGCCGCGCCCCCCCCCCCAAAAAAATACCCATATCTCTCTGACCCAGCCTCTCTCCCTACAGTTGCCCCCAAAGGACCCAAAATCGTGATGACGCCCAGTAGAGCCCGGGTCGGGGACACAGTGAGGATCCTGGTCCACGGATTTCAGGTCAGTCTCTCTCTGAGCCTTGGGAGGGTGAAGGAAGGAGCCAGGGGCGCCCACTGGGCACCAGCGTCCCTGGCAGCCATCTCCAACACCCTCCCCTCAACCATCCTGGGCCTCGGTATCCCAATCCATGTCATGGCAGAACTGGCTTCCATGAGGCATGGCGAAGCGGTACATTCACGGCCATCCAGACCGTGGCACTCTCTCTGGCCCGAGCCTCCTCCTGCTCCTGGGGCTCCACTCCCACCCATCCCGGGAGGCTGTGGCACCAGCCCCGACCCCTCCCTGCCCTGGTGGAACGGCTTCTCCGTGATTCGCTCTCCCCTGCCCTGGCCAACAGAACGAAGTCTTCCCGGAGCCCATGTTCACGTGGACGCGGGTGGGGAACCGCCTCCTAGATGGCAGCACGGAGTTCGGCGGGAAGGAGCTGGTGCTGGAGCGCGTCCCCGCCGAGCTCAATGGCTCCATGTACCGCTGCACGGCCCAGAACCCCCTGGGCTCCACCGACACGCACACCCGGCTCATCGTGTTCGGTATGGCGTGCTCGGCCGGGGGCCCTGGCTGGACTCCGTCCCCGGGGGAGGGGGCGGCAAGTCCTGAACGTGCCCTGGAGGGTGCCCCACAGGGAGGCAGTGCCTTTCACGGGTTCAAACAATACCAGCTTTGGAGACAGAAAGACTTTGGATTCAAATCCCATCTCTGCCACTTAGCAGCTGGGCAGCCCTGGGCAAACTGCTTACCCTTTCTGTTTCTCCATCTGTAAAACGGTGCTGACATCACCCAGCCCCCAGAGAGGCTGTGTGCTGCCCTGAGACCATGCACGTGATGCCACCCTGCGGGAGCTGGGTAAGATCGCTCCTTGGCTGAATTCTGAACGCCATCTGCTCTCTGGTTCTCTCTCTGTTTCTTTCCGACAGAAAACCCGAATATCCCAAGAGGCACGGAGGACTCCAATGGTAGGTATCCACCCTCGGAACCTTCTTGCTTAAGAGTGAGTTATTTTCCAGGCTCCGGAAAGCTCTGGGCCCCCAAACTGCCCATTTGCCAACCTCGTCCCCTCCCCCACACATTAGGCGACCTTTGCCCTCTAGTTGGGCAGAGTCGGGGTCAGAGGTGGTCAGAGGTGGGCACTGAGGCACCCAGGGGGCTCAGCCTGCCAAACAAAGCCCGTAGGGATTATGTCCCCCGCACCCGCTGTCCATGGTGCCTCTGCCTCTCTCGGCTCATAGAGCTCGGCTGCCCTGACTCTGGGAGGGTGTGTCCAGCATTGACCATGGAGCTGTGTTCTGGCCCAGATTCTTCATAGGACAGTTGGGAGCAGACAGACACTTTGGCAAGGACCCTTTATACTGCCCTCCCCTGGCTGCCCCACCCCCACCCCAACCCAAGGGACCCAGACATTATTCCCAGGCCTCGCATCCCCTCACCCCCCCACACAGAGCCAAGCTCAAAACTCACAACGGAGGCCCCCACTCCTGGTCCCTGCTGCATGACCCTGACGGCCCCCAGCAAGCCTGACCTCGGCCCAGCAGTCACTGAGCTGAACTTTGAACCCATTGGTGTTGATGCTGAAACCCAGTGTCCTCGCTGGGGACTCAGAGGCTCTGCCATCCCCGGACAGGCGTGGTCTGCAGGCTCTGACCCTCTCCCCACCTGGCACAGGTTCCGCGTCTGGCCCCGCTGGTGCCCTGTCCACCTTGGTGCTCGCCCTGACAGTGGTCCTGGAGCTGACGTGAAGGTGCCCGTCCCCGCCACACCACCGGGCACTGACATCTCCACGACCGGTTTTCATTTCTTTTCTAAACTATTTCCAGTCTTGTTCTTAGTCTCTCTCCGTCTGTGTCTTGGCTTCTTCAATCGGTTTAATTAAAGCAAACAGAACAATTTTCCCCACCACGGCATCTGGCTCTGAATTCCTTGTTTGTTCAGTGGCACCTCCTGGCATCCAGCCCTGGGACGGGCACTAAGGGGGCATAACAAGGGAGAGGGGAGGCCAGCTCCTCCCCAGAAGAGGGGTGGGCGTGCAACTTATAATCCCACTCACATCCTAACAATCAGGTAAGGGAAGTGGCCAGAGACACTCGGGAAATCCAAGATTCTTCAGGGCCAAGTACAAGAGTCAGCAGTTGCCACAGTAATGCTGCATAACAAGCCAACTCCATCTCAATGGCATGTGACAGCAGGCACTTATAGTTATGCTCATGTTCAAGTTGAAATGGTCTGGCTGACCTCATCTGGGCTCAGCTGGGCAGCTCTGTTTCAGTGGCAGGTCAATTGGCTGGACTTCCGGCTGTGGGTTGGGCTCTGGTCTCCTCCATGGGTTTGTTTGCTCTGGGGCCCAAACTAACGTGGAAATGGCTCCCTGACATTTAAGTGGATCATCAAAGCTCGAGAAGAAACCCAACCATGCAGGCACATCTAAGGCCTCTGCTGTGTCGTGTCCATGAACACTTCTTTAGCCAAAGCACATGGCCAAGGCCAACATCTGTCAAGGCCACATGTAAGTCAGAGGTAGAGGTTTCCCAGAACTTTCTACTCAACCACTAGAAGATTCCTCATGCCATTCAGCTTTTAGCTCTGAGGGAAGGACAGAGAGTCCTTGGGGAGGGAGGGGTTGGCCTCTCTGAGCTCTGGTCAAGACTCGAGAGTCACCAAGAAGAGCCTGTGGAAGATTGCATTAGTTTGCATAGGACAGGCTGTCTGCAGTAACACGTTGACCCAGCGCCTCACTGTCTCCACACAATAAGGAGTTATGTCAGGCTCATGCAAAGCCCCAGACATGTTGGGCGGTCCTGTGCCTTCATCACCTGGAACATGTGCTTTTAGAATCTCCAGGGCAGGGGAAGAGAGAACTAGAACCATCCCTGTGGTAGGTGGAACAATGGCCCCCAAAGATGTCCACCTCCTAATCCTCAGAACCTGTGAATATGTTACCCTCCAGGGCAAAAGGAATTTTGCTGATGTGATCAGTTAAGAATCCTGAGATCCAAATATGAAGCTGGAGTATCTGACTGGGCCCACGGTCATCACAAGGTCCTTATAAGAGGAAGGCAAGAAGGTCAAAGGCAGTAGAAGACGTGGCAGAGCAAGAGATGGGAGGGACACCGGGAAGGGGCCACAAGCCAAAGAATGCCGGCAGACCCTAGCAGCTGAACAAAGCGAGGGAATGTATTGATTCTCTCCCTAGAACCTTCAGAAGGAACCAGACTTTCCAACCTCTTTAGCCCCATAAGACTCGTTTTGGGCTTCTTACTCCAGAATTCTTAGAGAGTTACATTTGTATTCTTTTAAGTCACTAAGTTTGTGGACAGTTGTTACAGCAGCAGTTAGGAGCTAATACAGTCACACAGGATGGGATTGGGGCGGGGCTTAGTAGAGCACGATCACCACTGCCCACACCCCACTGGCCAGGAGTAGTCACGTGACCCAACCTAACTTCCAGGGCAGCTGGGAAGTACAGTCTTCCTGTTCCCCGGAAGAGGAGATGGAGTGATGAGCCCACAGCCACGTCAGCCACGGAGGAGCTGGACCCTCTCAAGGATTCATTTCCACGTCCCTCCGCCCCGGCTGGAGTGCCCAGAGGAGGGAGAGCAGGAGGGCTCCACCACCAGGAAAGGCCCTCACCACCCTGGCTTCCTGCGTGCCCTGGCTCGGCCTCTCTTCCCAGCCAGGAGAGGCAGGACATCACTACGGAGCCCTCGTGCCTCTCCCAGGTGCTGCAGATGTCACAGGGAATCAGGGTCCATCCCTACAAAACTGCGGGCCCCAGACACACCAAGCTGGGAGTTAGGCAGTGGCTCTGTCCCCTCGCTGCCATCATAGCCCCTTAGGCCCTGGCCAAGGCGGGACCTGAATGACCCGTTCAATTCATGTTTGCATTGACTCCCAAATCTCCGACTATTCCCGGGAATTGCAGTCTCAGATGTCTAACTTCCTCCCACAGACCCCCTCCCCCATCAGACAACCCAGACTCGTTTTCACCCTCCTGGGGCCAAACCCAACTTTTGGCTTCCCCCTTGTAAATCCTGCCCCAGACACGGTGCCGTCAGCCCTGTGACCTGGGTGGAGCCTTTTGCTGTTATTGTGCGTGTCTCTCCTTCCCACACTCCTTCCTCTCAAAACTCATCC
>CAUYQG010289996.1:0-13007 GCA_963574415.1 Tarsius wallacei
GCTGAGGCGGAAGGATCGCTGGAGCCCAGCAAGTCGAGGCTGCAGTGGCCGGGAGCAGCCACTGTACTCCAGTCTGGGTGACAGAGTGAGACTCCAACTCAAAAAAAAAAAAGAAGGCAGGTCCTAAGAGGTGGGGGCAGGAAGCCACATTTCACTTACCCTGGGTGGTTATCAGAAACAAAGATCAATGCACCTCCCCCAGAGTGCCAGCTCATCTCACAGCAGGGCCTCCAAGGGGCCCTGTTCCGCCTGCTGCCCTCAGTGGTGGTTCACAGGGTCACCACAGGGGCCCCAAGGCTCAGTGGGCAGACCCAGGCCAGCAGAGTTCCAACAAAGGACCATCCCTTGAGAACAGTGCTCTGTCCTGTGCTGTGGCCTGTGGGGCTTTGGGTGGGTCCTGTCTTTACCCTACATCCGCTGAAACCCTTGCACCTGCACCTGGAGGCTCTGAGGTCAGAGGAACACCAGCAGGGAGCTCTCGTCAAGGTATCCTACAGCTCAGTGACCCCAATCAGTCCCAAGTGTTTACTTTTTGGGAGGTGACTTTGTTCCCTGATCCCCAGCAAGATTATAATCAGAAATGTCAAAATGGAACTCTTAATCCTTCTCATTCTGGGGTCAAAAGCAGAAATCACACTCTGATCTGGCTTCCTGAAAGAGGCAGTTTCAGTTCACTCTGGGTCTATTACATCATCACCCATCATCAGGGTTTGGGACTCAGGCTGAATCTGGCTGTGACCAGTCCAAGATCTCCATCTGGGACCCTAAAGTTCTCTGGCTGGATTGTCCAAGGTGTCATGAAGGTGCCCAACAACCCCCTCAAATGACCTGCATGTGTTCCTGGTATGTGCACACTGGAGCCACCCTGGGTGCAAGGATAGTCAGCCTCGGGACAGCCATCTGCTGTCTCCCTATCCCCCAGACCACAGCTCCTCCAAGTAGAGAGTGGAGTGCAGTCCTCCCAAGATGCCCAGCCACAAATGTGGTCCAGCAGGGCTGGCCCCACCAGCCTAGTGGCCCCACCTCTAGTGAGGTTCTGCAACCCCAGATCCATGCTCTCTGCTATAGCCACAGACTGGACGCCTCTGCTCCCGAAACACTCATGACAGTCAGCATGCAAACACCCCAAATACTCAAATGGGGAAACTGAGGACCCAGGCAGCAGCAAGATATACCCTGGGTGCCCATTTACCCCTGTGTACCCCCACTTCCTCCCTCCCAAAGAGAGGGGAGCCTGTCTCGGTTACAGCAGGTTGACCCACAGACCGCAATGCTCTGACTTTGACCACATAAAGGGAGCAGGGCAAGTGGGGAGGCCACATCACTCTCCCCAAGTGTTGTTCCACTGTGGACTCAGTCTTGGGGAGGCTTGGAGCCCCACCCCAGCCCCGAACGCTGACGACAGTCCAGGCAAATGGCAACTCTTTGAGCTCCACGAGCAGATGGACAAAGACCCAGCTTGGGAGGGAAGTAGACTCGGAGCCAGTGACTGGGCCCCGGCCATGGTGGCCAGCCCTCCCCTCTGCAGAGGAAGAGCAGGGCAGGGCACGACCCTCCCCATTCAGCAGCCAGACAGGGCCTAACTTGAAACCAAGGCCACTAAAGCCTGAGAGACCAAGACCTGTCAGGGCCTCTCTGCCTCAGTTTCCTCTGTGTGACTGAAGTGGTTGTGGGTCTGCGCTCAGCTCCTGGGTGGGGGGGGAGGGTTTGGATAACACACTGATGTAGAACAACACATGGGCCCTCCACTTAGCAGGGCAGTGGCCACTGTAGCCCCTGGTGCCCCAGGCTGAGCTGGCAGGAACAGGCAGGGAAGGGAGGGAGGGAGGACACAGGCTCCTCCTAGGGGCCTTAAGCCCAGCCCCATGGCTGGCCTGGAGGTGGGAAAGCCCAGATGGTCACCTGCAGGCCCTCCCTGCTTCCTGCCCCTGAGGTGGGTGCTCTCCTCCTCCAGTCCTGGGTCTCCTCAGGGGCTTTCTGGGTCAAAAGTGTGTCCCCTCCAAGACTTAAGAAACAAATCCTGAGCCGAGGTCACTTGAGAACCCTGCCAACCCATCACCTATCAGAACCTTGCATCAGAGCCGCCCTCAACCTCAGCCCTGCCCGCTTGGGAAGTGCTGGCGCAACCCCAGCCCAGCTGCAGGAAGTGGCACCTGTCACCAAGATCCCCCCATCCTTTCCCCTGCACTGTGGAGGGATGCTGGTCATCCTTTCAGAGACCCCCTTCAGGGGCCTGGTGCCCTCCTCTCCCCCAGCACCAAATGAACATAGCTGATGGGAGCCTTCTCCAGGAAGAACACTGCTCTTGACAGCAGGGCCAAAACACAGATGTGACAGCAGAAGGAAAATCACACACAAGACACAGGGTTCACACGGCAAAGGCAGAAAGACGAGAACAAACATTCAGAAGGAAATGGCAGTTCAGACAGGACTGCAGAGGGAGGGGCCACCAGGCATCAAGATGACAGTGGGAACAGCTTCCTGTTAGAGGTAAAGGTTTTGCAAAGCTGTGAACCCCTAAGACGAGGCTGCTGGGGACACCCAGGACCTACTGACCCACCTGGAACTTCACATGGAGCCTGTCCCAACTGTGCAGGTTCCAGGGAAAAGCCCACCTTCTACTGTCTTAGAGGGAACACACCTGTCTCAGAGCGGCACAGGAGGCGGCAGGAAGTGACAGGAGATGCCGGTGGGAGCAGCTTGGGAAGGAGAGGATGCAGGCCAGATCTCTGTTCCTGGAGCTGAAGACTCAAGGGATAATTACAAAATAGTCACCCACCTTCCAAAGCCAGAAGCCAGAGCATCAAGATGGAGTCCATCCTGCCTTGCGTAAACACCACAGAGAACTGGGCAGAGACTCCATCCCAGAGGAGGCTGGAGCATCGTTCTTTTTTTTTCCTCCCAAAGTGCTAGGATTGCAGGTGTGAGCTACCACCTTGCGCTGGGTCTACATTTAAACCTGAGGATCATTTACCCCTTTTGTTTCTGACTACCTTCAGGGCAAGAACTGTATTTGTGAGATCTGTCCCTCAGAGGACTGAAAGACTGCAGCCTTGAAATTTTTCTTTGTCCTCCTTGTCCTTGCTATAAAATCTTGAAGAAGAAAATGAAGTTAAGTGACTGGAGAGGTTCTCCACTCCTTCCCTGCCTGCTTTTCTCCACATCTAGGAAACTAGCTCTGGACTTAAGTAAGGCATTCATTAAGGAAAAAGCTGAAATCTAAAGAACCGCTTCAGTTCAGCCAAAGAAGCATCAAGCAGAAAGAGGTTAGGATTTGGAGGACAACTACATTTGTCCAAACAAGTTTAACTGAGATGTGCAGGATGTTCAGAGGGACATTTAAAAACCTTGAGGCCAAGCACGATGGCTCAAGCCTGTAATTCCAGCACTTTGGGGGGCATAGGTAAGAGGATTGCCTGAGTCTAGGGGCTCAAGATCAGCCTGGGCAATTTAGTGAGACCTCATCTCTACAATCAATACAAAAATTAGCCGAGCATGGTGGTGCACACTTGTAGTTCCAGGTGCTTGGAAGGTTGAGGTGGAAGGGTTGCCTGAGACCAGCAGGTTGAGGCTATGATGGCCATGAGTGTGCCACTGCGCTCCAGCCTAGGCGACAGAGTGAGTCTCCAACTCAAAAAAAAAAAAAAAAAAAAAACCTTGAGGATAAAAATCTGTTAATGAAGGTGATAAGGATACAGAGGGAAATGGGTGGCCTAGTAAAAGTAGATCACAAAATTAGGAATAGCCTAAGCGTGAGCTTGGAGGAGTTGCTGTCTCACAAGTTACCATGCTTTCTCCTGAGCTTCTCAACCTCATTTTTCTGATAAGGAAATGGAGGCTTGGAGCAGAGTTTCTGGAGCACAGTTCTAGAATACAGGGGCTCCAGGCAGAACCAGGGGACAAGAAAGGGCAGATAAATGAGAAACGAAAGGATCAGGGAGGATGGAGAAAAAGCCAGCCCACGTGCTCTCTCTGAACGTCCAACTTGCAAAGCATGTTTTCCCAAGTGTCTAAGAGACAGATGGGTTCACGCTTATTCATTTATTTTACTGTTGGGGAAGTCTGATAGCAGAACTTTTAAAGACCACAATTTCTAACCAACGGGATAAAACAAGACACCCTCCCATACACATATTAATTAGAAATGTAAAAACTCCTCACTAAATATCTCTTAAGCAGAAGGGAAACCAAATTGCATTTATAGGCATTTTAGATAACGGTGAGGCAGGTAAGCCAGTGTAGTTTAGACATAGGTAAATAAGTTTCTCGCAGGCAGGTCTAAATTAAAACAGGGTAAGCACTCAGACATCTTCCTTTTCAGTACACAACCTTGACCTGATTGGCCAGGCATACCAGACCTGACCACCTTGCAGGCTGGAACATGGATTTACCAGTGCAGGAAATCACAGAAACAATGGGGGTTACTCACAACACAGACACGATATTCTTTAAAAAGTCCAAATCTAGTTAGGCAATAACTTTCATTATTTAGATGGTCTTTGTGACCTTCAAAGGTTGAGAGGTGGTCATCAGAACTTGTGACCAGATTCCACCAGCCCACCCATGGACTCTTAGCTCACGGTTTGCTTAATCATTGTTGTAAAATTATCTAAAGCTTCTTGTCACGTGTCCTTTCTCTTAAGGCACTCACGCTTTCCTTGAGCAAGCATATATCTTTCTGATAAATTATTTTTAAATTATACTTTGGATTCGCTCTGAAATTATTTTCTGTGGCAAAATCAAGAACCTGTGGAGCAACTACGCAGCACTCCACCTGGCATCAAGGGGACAACACCTTCTCTGTCTGATATGAAGGAAAATATCTGTTCCCTGATGGGGACGTAAAGCTGAAGGCCCCAGGTGCTTTTGCTGTGGACATAAAACAATGACAACAGATGTGTAAGAATTTAGTTTCATGAAATAAAACAATAAAGGAAAGAGAAGACTATCTCAGAGTAAGGAAACCTCAGCATAAAAACAAAGGGAAAGAATACCAAGAAGATAGACAGGTTCTAACATCAACAAAGTTTGTACATAATAATCTGCATAGAGAAAATGCTTAATATTTATCTAGTGCAGAAGGTAAAAGGCAATCGTCATCTCTAAAGGGATCTTAGAAATTAATAACAAAAAGGCAAATCTAGGTTGTGGGCTATGAACAGGTAATTCACAAAAGAAACACAACTGACTAATAAACATATGAAAAAGTCACCCTGGTGAATAACCAGGCATGCCAGGCAAAATATCCAGCTCTCTTGCATAGCTGTCAAATTGGAGAAGGTTTTTAACATCTATAATGCCTGCCCAGTAGAATCTTACCCAGCAACAAAACCATGTGAATTGTGGCTCATAGCAACTCAATTTCATGGTAAAAAGTGAATGTGTGGAAAGGAAAGGAAATGTGCCAAATGGTTCCATGGTTTTCTGGGTGGTGGCAATATGAATATTTTTCATTTTCTTCATTATTCCTGTTTGCATTTTCCACACTTTCTGCAATAACCCTGTACAATCACATTTTTAAAACTCTGAATTCCATTGTTACCAATGAATACCCTGAAATTGCTTCTCTAGATTTAAAAGCCCTCAACTTTATGAGAAATCTGGAGAGCTTCTTCTCCATGGTGGCAGGAGCTGAACTATGACCCCAGGGATCTCCCTGCTGGACATCATAACCACTTGCTGCTCACTCAT
Organism: Tarsius wallacei; assembly: GCA_963574415.1. Taxonomy (NCBI): domain Eukaryota; kingdom Metazoa; phylum Chordata; class Mammalia; order Primates; family Tarsiidae; genus Tarsius; species Tarsius wallacei. Next base: position 5,692 of record CAUYQG010289996.1, read on the forward strand.
TCATTCGTGGAACAGGTGCTCCCGGTCTCTCCCCTGGGCAAGGTGCAGGGGTTTTAGCTGTGCTCAGGGATTCCTGGACTCTTCCTTCAGCTGAGACATGCAGCACCCCTGCACCTCACACTTCCCTCACACTCAGAACTGCCCCACCCCACCCTGCACGCTACTCCAAACGCGATGCTCGATGCTATTTAAAAAACACCTGGGCAGGAGGAAGCTGTTACCATGGGCTGACCCTCCTGACCCATCAGTCCTTAGAACTCTGGGAGAGAATGCTTGGGGCAGTGCTGGGTAGCACCATGACGTGCGTGGCAGGTGCCCCTCCCTTGCTCAGGGCCTGAGCTCCATGAGCACAGGCATGGAGTTGAGGCGTAAGAGACCCGTCAGCACTCCCCTGTTAGTCTAATTTGTGCCAGGGAAATGGAGGGATCACAGCTAGCACCCGGGCCTGGCCCACTTTGTGGGTGTCAACCACATCACCCACGACTGCCTGATACCCAGCCAAGAGCACTCTGAGGTGGGGCTCCCAGTGGCCTGGCCTATCCCTGATTGTGAATGTGTGTCACTGACCCTGGCAGCCAGTGTCCTCAGGGAATGGAAGCAAGCCACCATTAATGTGGCCTCAGGTGGACTATGTTTCACTCATACAGCAACAGGCATGCAGAGGGGGTCCCACACAGTCCACAGAGCTACCACAGGCTCCATACGTCTCTTTCTAGCCTTCAGCAGTGCTGTTCCCTGTGGATCCCTGGGCCAAAGTGGACAGAACTGGACCTGGCGGGAACCCTAGAAATGACTTCAAGTTACACATTTGATGACAGAGACAGTTGCGGTTTGCAGAGTTGGCCAACCGCTCTCTCACTTCACAGATGGGGTTACTGAGCCCCAGGGGACCAAACGGCCTGCTCACCTCAACCTTTCCTGATGGAGCACAGACAGACCCTGCCTATCCTCTGGACAGTGTCTGACCCTGTGCAGAACTTCCTGCAAGGACACTGGGCTGTCTGGGGGCTTCTTCCCCCTCAACGTCTCCCTGTGCATGCTGGGCATGTTGTGTGGACACCACTTGTGAGGCAGGGCTGCCACCCCATGTTTCGGTCAAGAAACCTGAGGCTCTGTGGAGAGGCGTCCAGGTGCCAGGCAGGGTCTGCACAGGGTGCCTGCCCAGCAGAAGACCTGTGCTTGTCCAGCCCAATAAAGGCCCCATGGGCTGAGGTCCTGCTCCAGCATCATCACAGCCCTCTGCCACCACACCTTCACTCATTCACTGCTAGAAGCAGAACTGCACTCCGAGCTCCTCATTCTGGGAATCCCCAGAATCTGGTGTCAGCCTCTAGGCCCACGGGTGCCATCATCATGGGGAAGGAGGGTGACAGTGAGTATCCTCTCTGCCCCCACAGCACGCCCCTGGTAGGCACTCTCCAGTCATCTTCCTCTCCCTGAGTCACAGCTGCCCCTCCTCCCAGCTGGGTGTCCCAGGCACCATCAGAGGAGAGGGGCCCTGGGCGGTATAGGAACCCAGCCCACAGAGCCAGGAGAGGCTGGGGTTGGGTACAAGCGTGAGTCAGGGCATGGGTTGCTGCAAGTGTCAGATGGGGGGGGAGTAACACAGTGTCTTGGGGAGCCCAATGATGAGGCCAAGATCTAGGGGCTTTAGTACCTCCCAAGACCTTGGTAAAAACCCCTAAGGGCCCTTTGTGTGGGGAGCCCAGGACGGCCAGCAGAGCCTTTGACCATCTGGACTAGAATCAACACTAATGCTCATTCCCCAAAATGCAGCCTCACCCAGAGGCCTACACAGAGGAGGCCGGGACAGCTTGAGGGTCCTAGAGAAGAGATGGAGCACCACCAGTAAAAATGCACCATGGACACACACCATGGGCATGCACACACCACACACACACACATACAGTTTGGAAAACAAATCACCATGGCTAACAATGGAGGATGCAGAGAGGAGGTGTTAACTCAGGTGGGCACAGAAGGTCTATAGTGAAGGCCCCAGGGACCCTCCTACACAGCCCAGGCCACACCAGGACACCTCATCCACCCAGTGAGCCCCCATCCTCCTCCTGGCTCTCAATGCCCCAGAGACAGCCACTCCCAGGACCCAGTGTGGCTCTGCCTGTGGGTGGCAGACAGTTGCCCCCACTGGGTCTCAGTCAGAGGGGATCCTGGAGTGGTTGGTCTCAAAACCCCTCCCTGTGGGACACGGTTATGGTCACCAGGACCACTCCAGAGCTAGGGTCACATGCCCAGGGAGGTAGCAGCTTTCCTGGGGACAAGCTGAGGACGGAACTTTTCCCCTTTAGGAACCAACATGGAACAGGGGGCCCCTGGGTGCTCACCACACTCAGTGCCTGGAAGCCTTGGCTCTGTGGTCCTGGCTGGCAGGGGCCTGCTCTCTACCAGGCTGGCAAGCGGGAGCGTCTGGAAGGCTTGGCAGAGAGGCCTGAGGGCCCAAGGCTTCCTGTTCTTGTTGGCTCCTCCTCAGAGGAAGTGATGGGTTGCACCACCAGGGCCCTGTGCTCAGCCCCTCTCTGCTCTGCACTAGCTCCATGGTGGGATTCAGGGAACAACACCCAAGAGAGGTGGGATGCACCATGAGTCCATGGAGAGAAAGGAGGGGTGGGGACCCCAGGGGCAGCACCTGGGCCTTACCCTAGTTGGATTCACACTTGGGAGAGGGCGGGCTGTGGGCGAGCACCTGGGCAGAAGGGAGGGCATTCGTTAAGGGGAAGAACACATCAGTTTGGGGAAGTAAACTCTGATCATGGAAAGAAACAAAAATATTCTGCTAAAAAGCAGAGAGAAAACACCAGGGGAGAAAATTCTTGCGCAGAATGGAGTTGAGGACCAGCCTAGGACAGAGGTGGGAGGAGGAAGAGAAAGAGGCTAGATGTTTGGGCCAGATAGCAACCAACTGCACAAGAGTCCAGGGGAGAGAATACGGTGAATAGTGAGGAAGAGACAATCAGATAACAGGAGACACACTCCAGATCTGGGTGGAGTGTGGCTGGACTGAGAGGCCACCACATGCCCCAAAGATGGTTGTATAAGGTCCTGTAACTAGGGACTTGATTATTATATTACAGAACATCAAAGATAACAAGAAAATGCTACAGGTTCTGAGAAAGAGAGAGAGGGAGAGAGAGAGAGAGACAGAGAGGGAGACAGAGAAAGAGAAGAAGAGGAGGAGGAGGAAGAGGGAGAAGAAGGAGGAGGAAGAAAGGAGGAAGAGGAGGAGGAGAAAGGGAAGAGGTTGATTACCTACAAAAAACCCTAAAGATCAGACACCTTCAGACGAACAAAGGCTGAAACACATTACTATCCTTGTCTCTGAAAGATGCTCTGCAGTCATAGATGAATAAACTCAAGAGAAATATAGGGCTGGATGCTGCAAAGTTGTGCAAAGAAATAAGTAAAAATGACGAAGTTTTAAGATAGTGGCAACAATATTAACACTCTGAAACAAAAACTCTAGAGGATCAGAGTTGGGGGTGGGCAGTGGTGCACAAGGTTGCTTTTCGTTGGGGAAGAATACGGGTACTTATTGACCGGCATTTTGATAGGAAATATTTATATATATATGATGACAATGTAAGCGTCTCCTTAATAATGTAAAAAGAATGAATACGTCTTAAAAAATGACAATTCTTTTTTTAAAAGGTAAAGGAAAATAGAGCAAACAAAAAATGTAAATTAAAACACACAATAAGAGATGAGGAATGCTTTCAAACACATAGGAATCACAGCCTCTGTAGCGGGGTTACATTCCCTCTCTCCAAATCAACAAATTCTCGCACTGAGTTTCAAAAATAAAGAGATGGACTGGGCTCAGTGGCTCAGTCTGTAATCCCAGCACTTTGGGAGGCCGAGGCAAGTAGATTGCCTGAGCCTAAGGGTTCAAGACCAGCCAGGGCAACCTGGCAAGACCTCCTCTCCACAATAAATCAAAAATTAGCTAGGCAAAGCGCGCGCCTGTAGTTCTAGCTATTGGCTGAGGTGGAAGGATCACTGGAGCCCAGCAAGTCGACACTGGGATGGCCATGAGCGTGCTATTGCACTCCAGGCTGGGCGACAGAGTGAGACTCTGACTCAAAAAAGAAAAAAAAAAAAGGGGGCTGACACAGGCTCCAGTGAAACATTTCCTGTCAAGGCAATCTCCTTATTATAGACTGATTCTAGAAAATAAAGAAGAAAGAAGGATGGGATGAGAAAGGTATTCTACTACACCCACTGATGACTTAGAGTAAGTACTGACCATCACTACTAATGTCATAAATGCATGTTTGATGAAGTAGTCTTGAAGAAATAACAATACAAATTAAGATATTCATTAAAAAATCACAGTTATTACTATTGAGCCCGAATCAAATCAAGCCTTTTAGAGCTACCAGTTTTTAGAAAAAACAGGCAACAGAGAGACATGTCAAATGACATCATAGGGATGTCTTTAGCAAAATCCAGGCTGGAGAAGACATCATAAGACAAACAACAAATTGCAAGAGGTGGGGAGAGATTTAAGAGAAATGTGAGCCAATCACAATGTGTGGACTATATTAAGAAATTATTGTTATTTTTTTTCAGGTGTGACAATGGTTTTGTTGTTATGTTAAGGAACCCCTATCTACTAGAGTTACATGTGGAAATTGGGTGGGGGAAAGTGGGTAAAGGTATAGATACAATTAGACTGGTGAGAGTTGATCATTATTGAAGCTGGTGTAGGCTACATGAGTTTCATTAAATGATTCACTCTACTTTTGCAGATGTGTGAAATTTTCTGTGGTAGGACTTAAAAAATGTTTAAAGGAAGTGTAAAGTTGTTGTTTGATATGCATAAAATTTCAGTTTTGCAAAATGAAAAGTTTTGGAGGCTGAGCAGGGTGGCTTATACCTGTAATCCCAGCACTTTGGGAGGCTGAGGTGTGAGGATTGCTTGAGTTCAAGGGTTTGAGACCAGTCTGGGCAACATAGTGAGACCTCGTTTCTACAAAAAGTAAAAAAAATTAGCTGGACATGGTGGTATGTGCCTGTAGTCCCAAACACTTGGGAGGTTAAGGTGAAATGATTGCCTGAGCTCAAGATGTCAAGGCTGTGGTGAGCTGTGATTGTGCCACTGCACTCCAGCATGGGCAACAGAGACCTCAGCTCAAAAAAAAAAAAAGAGGCCAAGAGAAACCTCCCTTTCTGGTGGACTGGGAAGGGGGAATGCTCTGAAGGATGGAGGGAGTGAGAGAAAATGTGTTGTTTATTTTCTTTCTCCTGGTCTTGCCCTAGGGGCAAGCCCTGTCCAGAAGTGATAGTGAGAGTCACTTTGGCAGAGAGCTAGATCCAACAGGAAGTGTGTAACAGTGCAAGGAGGCTAAAACCCCTGCTTTAGAGTCAGAGGACCAGAAAGAGTGGCCCTCGGAGAACCAGAGAGTGTGAGAGAAATCAATAAGAAGGAGATCAAGAGAGAGATCTCAGAAAGCTTTGTACAAAGTTCCAGACTCCACCTTTGAGCTGGACCTGTGTGAAAATGACCCCAAAGAGCATGTCAAAGGCTTTGCAAGATGAACCATGGGGCAGACCACTGCCAAGGTCACAGACTGGATCCAGGGGGAGCAAGTGTGAGTTGGATCCAAAGCCATTGCAAAGGCTTTGAAAACTGAACTCACAGGGGAATCACAGCCCACATGAGTCAGGTCTGGACTTGTGATCTGAACCTGAGCAGACTGACTGCCGGAGAAAACAAAAAGATCGATTTTGTCCATAGGATTCTGGCAGGATTCAGAGTCTTATTAAATAATATTCAAAATGTTCAGGAGACAGCCTAGAAGTACTCAGACAACAACAAAGAAAAGCTCAAGAACTTGTTTTTTTATTTGGGGGGTAGGGTTTTCACTTTCCCACCCATGCTGGAGTGATGCAGTGGCATTATCATGGCTTACCATAACCTTTATCTCCTGGGCTCAGGTGATCCTTCCACCTCAGCCTCTTGAGTAGCTGGGACTACAGGTGTGCATCATCACACCTGGCTAATTGTTTGACTTTTTGTAGAGATGAGGTATCACTATGTTGCCTAGGCTGGTCTCGAACTACTGGGCTCAAGCAATCCTCCCATCTCTGCCTCCCAAAGAGCTGGAATTATAGGTGTGAGCTTCCATGGCTGGCCCAAGAAAATCTCAAGAACTCGTAAGAGGAAAGATAATTAATTGACAGATGCTAACTCTGAGATGATCCAACTCTGAGATGATCCAAATGTTAAGATGGCCACATAGAGTGTTTAAATCAGTTATTATAAGCATGCTTCATGACTTCATGAATCAAGAACAAGTACTTTTAACACAAATGCAAAGGCAGAGATTCTTGGCAAAAATATAGAAGCTATAAAAAAACCTAAACAAGTATTAAACATTAAAAATACAATAACATAAATAAAAAATTTACCGAATGGGCCCAATAGGAGAATGGTGAAGACAGAGGAAAGAGTAAGTGAACTTGAAGCCCATTAGAAATTATTCAATATGAATGACAGAAAGGAAAAAAATTGACAAAAAAGAACAGAGTCTTAGGTACTTGTAGAATGTTATCAAGAGTTACAACACTGGTGTCATCTGAGTCCCAGAAGGAGAGGAGTAAAATGTTAGCACAGAAAAAAGTATTTAAAGAAATAATGGCTGAAAACTCCCCAAATTTGGTAAAAATACAAACTTAGACATTCAAGAAGTTCAGTGAACCTCAAAAATGATAAACTCAAAGAAAGCCAAGCTTATACACACTATGCTAAGACTGATGAGAACCAAAGATTAAAAATGTCTGGAAAGCATCAGCAAAAAATGACACCTGACATAGACAGGAACACCCATTTGAACTGCCAATTTCTCATCAGAAACCATGGAGGCCAGAAGACAATGGAATGACATTTTTAAAGTGTTCAAGAGAAAGTACTATCAACCCAGAATTTTATATCCAGCAAAAGTATTCCTCATGAAAGAAGAAAAAGTATAAACATTCTCAGATGAAGAGAAATAAAGAACATTAGACCCTAGCAGACATGTTCTAAAATAAATCTCAGGCAGAAAGGAAATGATGCTAGAGGGAAACTTGGGAACTTAAGAATGAAGAAAGAGCAGCAGAATGGTAAATATCTGGGTAAATCAAATGGACTACTTTCCTCCTCTTAAGCTCTCTTAAATACTTTGAGAGCCGGGCTCGGTGGCTCAGCCTGTAATCCCACGCCTTTGGGAGGCTGAGTTGAGTGGATTGCCTGAGCCCGTGGGTTCGAGACCCGCCTGGGCAAGCGAGACCTCATCTCTACAATAAATCAAAAAATT
>CAUYQG010289998.1:0-12492 GCA_963574415.1 Tarsius wallacei
TCCAACTCAAAAAAAAAAAAAAAGCCTGTGCCAGAGATAAGTCTGAGGCCCTCTCCCTTGTAAGCTTCACATCTCCCACCCCATGCCACCCCAGCCAGGGCACAGACCCCTCCACTCTGTGTTCCCCGTCCCAGTACCCACCTGGCACAGAAAAGACAGAATGAGGTAGTGCTGAGTCCCTCAGAAGCAGGAAGCAGCCCACCGGGAGGCAAAATGGTTCTAGGTGACAGTATGCTCTGATATCCAGGCACAGCTCAAAAGCACCTTGAATGGCACTGTGTGAAAGCTGTTTTCTAATTTTCAAGGGAGTGTTGGAAGTCCCTGAGACAGTCTCTGCTTGGTGCCACTGTGACTTTACCACCTACACCCTATTATCTGTTCATCTCTGGGTTTAACAGAGAAGATAGCCTCAAACTCAGACCATTCACTGATTTAAAATGTCATTTTATTTTTAATTGTATTTAATTTTTAATGTTATTTTCCATTTAAGGCAAATGACACTCATTTTCTATTTACAACAGAGTTTGAAAGGCTCCTTTTTTTTTTTAGATTGGAAAATATAGTTTATTTAAAAAGTAAATTGGAGAGAGAGAGAGAGGTAGGGGAGGGGACCAAAGTTTAGGAGACCATGTCCTAGCCAGAGCTCAGAGAGCTACATGGCTGGGACAGGGCTTAACAAAAGCATGGCTGCCATAGCTCACATGGCTGGGTCAGAACTTGACAAAAGCAATGGTTGAAAGGCTCCTTTTTAAATGAAGTTATTAGACTTTTGGAAAAGGAAAATGTTTAAAAATAACAGCACAGGGTGACCCCCTCGGGTCCCCTCCCACTGTGGGAGCTTTTCTGTTCTCTCAATAAATCTTGCTTTCAAAAAACAAAGAACAGCACAGAGGTCAAGTGCATATGGCGGAAGCCCATGCTTTTCTGTGTGTTTGTTTACTCTAACACAGAAATCACCTGCAAGACAGAAAGGACAAAGCGCAGGTATCCAGGGCGCCGACGGGGCTCCCAGGCAGCCTCCCTCCCTGGGACTCACAGGTCAGAGACTCACTCGTCAGCTTCCTTTGCAGCTAGGAGTAGTCACGTGACCCAATTCCCACCAAACATATACCTACAAGAACACAAGGGGAGGTGGGGAAGATTCTAGGGAGCTGTGGTGCTGCCTCCCCTTCTTCCTACCTGGAAAAAGGATATGATGCCTGACGCAACGGCAACCACCTTGGGACCAAGAGACCACAAGCCAACGCTTTAAGGAGAAGGACATGGAAAAGACCCAAAGACATAGAATTAAGCCACTGTGCTAACTCTGAACTGCTAAATTATTTTAATGTAAAAAAAATTTTTAAGGGTATTGAGCCCCTCTGCAAATATTTGTTGGCTGTAGTAAAAAAAAAAAAATTTTTTTAAATACTTATTTCTTGTTAGGATTTTTGTCTTGTGCAGGCAAAAACATTTCTAATGGATACAAGAAGTTTGGCAAAAATGGGTTTGTGGATGTCTTCTAAGTGAACAGAATGTCCACGGTGCCTCTGCCAAGCAGTTCACCTCTCCAGGCTCAGTTCCTTTGTAAGTTCAATGCCAAATGCCTCAAAGGAGTTCGAGGACTAAAGGAGACAGTGCATGGAGAACACCCCCCAGCAGATTCACTACAGAGTTGGTTTCTGCCAGTGCATGAAAAATGCATGGACACATAAACCAAATATGAAGACTCCCAGAAGTGTTTGGGAGCTGGTGGGTTGGAGGATGGGGGAGGGGATTGTCTAAATTTTTAAGACCGACTGCACTGTAATAAAATAAGTTGGGAGAGACAGTCACTTAGGGGAGTCTACCTTCGTCCTCTGCCAAGTTGTCCTCCAGTTTCACGGCTGGGAGAGGGGAAGACGGGCAGCTGGGTAGATGGAAGCTGTTCCCAAGGCCGGCCCAGGACCCGCACCAGCCTGTCACCTGCACAGGCCTCGGGTAAGAGGGGGCAGGGAGGGCCAAGACATGTGAACACCAAACAGCAGCCCCCAAGCCAGGGGGCAAGAAGGGCCTCAAAGTGTGGTGGAGACGGAACCCGCAACCCAGTGACAGGAATAGCCTCAGGTCTGTCTCTGCCTCGTGGCACACGGCTCACCCCATTCACCCCCACGAACCCGCTGGCCCTGTGCCATCCCTGCCAGTAAACCCGAAAGACGGCTGACAGGTCCTCAGCTGGCCTTCCCAGGAGGGTGGCTGTGCCCCCTACAACCGTCAGGCAACAGCTGGCTCCTCCTCCCCCTGCACCACATCCAGCGTCTTACAAACCTGGCAGGGCTTGGCACCGCCAGCCCCGGGGCATGGCAACAGGCCCGCTCCTGGCACAGAACCCAGGTCTCTTTGGAACTGAAGACACACACCTGCCCCAGTCATCAAAAGGAGAGCTCAAGAAACCGCTCCAACTTTACAGAGTTGCTTTGTCCTTCGACCTCCAAGTGCTGGGTTCCAGGAAAGCCTGGTGTTAGTGATTACCACCCTCAAGTCACTGACATGAACAAGTGCTGCTTTGGTGCCAGACAGCAGGTTAAGCGAATGTCACCATTTAATCCACCCTCTGAGGTGGGTCTTATGGTGAGGCCCATTGGATGGATGAACACAAGGGAGCTTTAGAAACTGGCCCACACAGCAGAGCCAGGATTTGAACTCAGGTGGCTTCATTCTGGAGCTCACTCTGTTTTTGTTTTTCTGAGTCAGGGGTCTCAGTCTCAATCTGTCGCCCAGGCTGGGGTACAGTGGTACCCTCATAGCTCACTGCAGCCTCGAGCTCCCTGGCTCAGACAATCCTTCCACCTCAGCCTCCCGAGTAGCTGGGACTACAGGTGCACACCATCACGCCCAGCTAACTGTTTTTTGTTTTTGTTTTTTGTAGAGACAAAGTCTCGCTAGGTTGCCCAAGCTGGTCTCGAATCCCCGAGTTCAAGCAATCCTCCTGTCTCAGCCTCCTCAAGTGCTGGGATTACAGGCATGATGAGCCTGGTACCGTACTCTCCATGTAGCTACTGAAGTGTAAATGTCAGCTAATTAAAATGATGTAAAATGTAAAATTCAGTGCCTTAGCTGCACAAGCTTCATTTCAAGTACTCCATAGGCATATGAGGTTGTTGGGTAGCACTCCAAGGTCTACTGAATGGCAATGTATAATCCCACTGCACAGACGTGGAAACTGAGGAGCCGGGAGAAGGAGTCACCTGGGTGGGAAAAGGCAGAGCTGGCACACTCAAGACCCAGATACTCTGACTTCACTCTCCACCTTCTCAACACAGAGAGACGTGGGCCACAGAGTTAACTGACTGTGCCCACCCCAGGCCCAACCTTATTTAATTTAACCACTGATGACTCAGCCCCTGGATGGAGCTATGCCTGACCTCTGGCATCACTGAGAACAATTTATTTTGGCCTTTCTGTCCCTCTGCCTTGAATGCAGGGGGCACCACCACAAGGCATTGGGTGAAGGAAGGGCTTTGCTCAGCGGAGGCACCAAGAAATGAAGTGATGCATGACAGGCTTGGGGCACTTATGGTTTAGGCTCCAGAGTGCCAAGGGTGTGTATGATCCACGGCCAGCCCCAACCCCCAGACCCACCACCCTTATTAACTGGAACACAGGCACTAGGAAAAACTGTCTACAGGGTTGGACTTGTATCGTCAATGTGTTGGGGACACGCAGTTCAATTTCTGAGGTCACCTTTGCCACCTACGAGAAACTCTCTCAGAATTCGCTGATTGGTAGACAATAAGTTATAGTAAGTTCAATCAAATCTTTCACACTTCTAGCTCAAAGCAGCTACAAAGAGTTTCGGGGGGGCAATGAGATATAATTAAAAATAAGTTTTAAATGTATTCCCTCAGGGAAGAAAAATGGGTGGATCGAGCAACGGGAACAGGTGGGGACTTTTCACTGACCACACTTTGATAACTTTTCATTTCGAATCTTGGAAATGTATTAGCTTTCCAAATGAATAAGTAAAGTTAAGCTGTAAGATGCTTAGGTACAATATGGACACTGAGATCCCGCCTCTTGTTTTATATAGATGCACATGGATAGGTGTATAGATTTTAATATGTGGATACGTAGGGAGAGTATTAGAAGAATATACGTGAAAATGTTTACAGGTTTATCTCTAAGTGGAAAGAGATAAAACTACAGGTCATTTAAATCTTTTTGCTTAGTTATAATTTTTAAATTGTATACAATAATAACAAAAGAAATTGGTATCTATGTATAGCCAGTTTCTGTGTGAAACACTTCACAGACAAAAACTTACTTCTCCCAGTACCTCTGAGGCAAGTAGTATTTTAATCCCATTTTACAACTGAGGCTCTGAGACACTAAGACCATAAAGCCCATTCTCTTGATTCCTTCACTATGTTGCCTTCTGATTTTATGAAGGTGCTTGAAATAAGAGAAAAAAAAATGTTTAAAAATGCCAGAGGGCTGGGGGCAGTTGCTCAAGTCTGTAATCTCAGCACTTTGGGAGACCGAGGTAAGGGGACTGCCTGAGCCCACGGGTCTGAGAACAGACTGGTGACCTCATCTCTACAATAATCAAAAAATTAGCTACCACTGGTGTGGTACCATGTGCCTGTAGTTCCATCTACTTAGAAGGCTGAGGCGGAAGGATCGCCGGAGCCCAGCAGGTTGATGCTGGGGTGGCCATGAGCATGCCACTGCACTCCAGCCTGGGCGATGGAGTGAGACTCCAACTCAAAAAAAAAATGCCAAAGAAGTTAAAGCCCAAAGTTAAACAGACTGAATTTCCAAATATACGAGTGTCCCAGTGTTTTTCAAGGAGGGTGCAGCAGACACCACTGGTGCCCTGCCTGTGCCCTCAACATCCCCCTCTAGACACAGAAGGCAGCCTTCAGAGGGCATCTGTGGTTCTCTGACTAGAGCCTGGTTTTTGGCTGTGGAGGCAGCTCAGGCCAGATGCAAAGCTGCCAATGCCCCAGAGTGGCCATGCACCAAGCACCAGGGCCAGCGGGAGTTGGTGTGTTAACACCCCAGCTCCCTCCCATCTCTGGGCAAGAAGCCCAAAGACAATCTTGACAACACACCCTGTGTCAGCTCTTTGCCTTCCCTGACTCCCTTCCACACTCACCCAACAGTGCTACCTTGGGTCAGCTCCCCCCAGCCACTCATGTTCCCATCCCTGCCTTGGGGCTGCTCCTGGGGAACACCCAGCCCTGCCTCTGCCCCGAGAGACGGCTGCCAGTGGTTAAGCAGCCCCCCACCCCCAGTCATGGTGACACTCACATTTCTAAGCTCTCCCTAGCTGTTCGGAAGGAAACTCCAGAGTGGTTTTCTTTCTGGACCATGAAACCACAGCACCTCCATGACAAACGCCAAGCCCCAAAACAAGGCCGTCTGCTGGGGTTTTATGGTACGACAATGGGAAAGAAGAAAGAGCAGTGTTTTCCTAATGCAGAGGTGGGACACTTGCCAGTCAGAGTTACAACCAGAACTTGGAGTTCCTGATTCATGATGTAATATATATACATGCATATATATAGAGATAGTAGTGTAATATATATATGATGTATATATAGTGAGATATATATGATGTATATATAGTGATATATTTATACACACATGTCTATATATAGACATATGTATGGGTATCTAAATGTATATACTCATATATATGATTATACATATTACATATTTTGTATAATATATATTTATATAACATACTAATATATACTTATATTTATGTAATGTAAAAATTGCTCCAGCCCAGTGTGCTACAAAGCCAGGTCCTCCCAGCTACAGGACCTCTGTTTGAGCTGACCACAGGCCCACACAGCAGGCTTCATCTGAAAACTGTTGGCCACTCAGGCCTGCTTGGTAGGGGAAAAAGGTTAGACAGGCTGGCAAGACGGTCCGGCCCAGGGACTCCTGAGTTAGCAATTTTTAAAATAGAAAGTGCCCTAAAGGATTCTAAGAGATCATGCCGCACTGTAATCCTATTCAATCTGCCTCTGACAGCACTCTCCATGCCCCCTACTCCCCCTACTCCTGGGGCCAGTCTCTCCCTACCCTGGGCCAGACCAGCACCTTCTCTTGCACGGAGGTCCCTGCCAGCTGCCTCCTCGGCTGGCCTCATCTGCACTGGGGCAACCTCCCAAAGGGCCAAAGTAAACATTTCATCCCCTATGCGAGTCTTTCAGTGAGGTAAGACAACAAAGTGTCTAGAAGAAGCATGGGCTAAACTGATCTTGAGTAAAACTTCTGTTCATCAGAAGATACCACTGAAAGTGATATAAGCAAGCCACAGACTGGGGTAAATAATACACACATGGACACATACATATATACACACACAAATGTATACTTCACAAAGGACTCTATCTAAAATACATAAAGAACTCTACATCAAGAAGAAGACAGACAATCCAGTTCTGCCAACTGTTTTTTTTCCTTTAAGGACAAAAGACTTGAATGGGCACTTTACACATTCACTGAAAAAAATCTCCAAAAGATCATTCATCATCAGGAAAACACACAAACATGATGAGATACTATCCTACTGCACATCTACCACAGTGGCAAAAATGAGAGACTAACATTAGCAAGTGCTGACAATGATGTGGAACTAAAACTGGGTTTCTACTGGCATACACACTCTGGAGGACTGTATGGCAGGGCCTTCTGGAGCTGAAGCCGCACCTGACCTAGGACCCGGCAAGGCCATGCCTGGGTCTTTACCCAACAGGGACGGATGCTTGAGTCCATAAGACTTGTACACGAATGTTCATAGCAGCTTCACCCACAACAGTCAAAACCTGGAAGCCACCCAAGTGCCCATCACTGAAAAAATAAATTGTGGCATATTTGTATAATGGAATAGAATGTAGAAATGTACTCAAAATACTACAGGTGGTTCTGGACTTGCCATAGTTCAACTTAAAAATATTTCAGTTTATGACGGGTCTTTCAGGACATCGCCCCATTGTAAGACAAGAAAAACTGTACTGGGACACATAAAAACATGGAGAAATCCCACAGGCGCAGTAGGATGCAAAACAAGATGAACTCAAACGTGTATGTCCTCTAAAACGGCTTGTGTGAAATTCAAGCAAAACTTGTATGCAGTAGGCAAGACTCTTTAGTGAGAGAAGGCAGACTATCAGTTTCCTTTGGAGATTCTGACTGGGAAGGGATATGGGCACAAGGACACTCTCTGGAGGCCTGGAAACATCCTGTGTCTTGATACGGGTGATGACATGGTACATCCACATGGACACATGCATCCAGTGAGTGTCTTTTCCAGTTCATGACGCCTCAGAAAATAAACCAGAAGCTCCCAGAGGCCTCCGGGTGCTCATGAAGTAAAGTCCACACCTAGCCCCCACCCTGGGCATGGCCCCACCAGCCTCTCGCTCAGCCTCACTCACACCATGTATTCTCAATACCCAGCTTTCCCTGCCCCCACCACACCTTTTCTCTCAGCTGCCAAGTTACCCATCCTGGAGATCTCAATTCGCTTTGTCATGACTGTTTTCCACACCAGCGTTTCCTCCTCCAAGACAAGACATGGCAGGAGTCAGGATCTGGAAGAACTCCACCCTGGGATGGAAAGACCCACAGGGAACTGCCAGTCACCATCTCTCTTCCCTTACCCATGTGGGTTAATGCACTGGGGTCCCTAATTAGAGGCTTCCTCCTCCAGGTTAGTCTTCCTAGACCCCTTTCTCCACCCCAAATAGACTTTGGTTCCCAGAACTCTGCTTCTCTGTGACACTGACCCCACTGCTTTGTGCCTGCTCACTCCTCTGCCTTGCTCACTGAGGGCAGGGATTCTTCTGGTCAGGTCATGCATGTTCTCTGTTTTATCTCCCAGTGCCTAGCAAGGTGCCCAGCACAGAGTAGGTATACAATAAACATTTGCTGACTTGAATGAATTGTGTCTGTTTGTTCATTTTTTGAGTTGGGATCTCGCTCTGTCTCCTGGGTCAGAGTGCAACGGCACAATCACAGCTCACTGCAGCCTCGACCTCCCAGACTCAGGCCATCCTTCTGCTTCAGCCTCCTGAGTAACTGTGACTATAGGCAGATGCCACCACATCTGGCTGTTTTTCAGATTTTTTTGTAGAGTCGAAGTCTCGCTACGTTGTCTAGGCTGGTCTCCAACTCTTAGGCTCAAGCAATCCTCCTGCCTTGGCCTCCCAAGGTGCTGGTATTACAGGCATAAGCCACCATGCCCAGCCTCAAATAATGTCTGACTGAGAAAATGAGTCACCGGATAGAGGGTAAGAATATAATGAGACCAACAGTGGCTCCATGCAAGTCCCTCAGTATAAAGGTAAAATTTGAGCCCAGAGAGGGTGAGTGGCTTGCCTAAGGTCAAAGAGCCAATTGGAGATGAATCCAGCATTACAACAACCTACAGGAGATGTGGATGGATGGTCTCCTCCCCCAGGCCCCTTTCCTGAGGCTGCACCATTCCCTCCTTGCTAGGAGGGTTGTCTGCTGACAGTTCAGAGACACCCTTTCCCCAGCAAGCCGTCCTTCAGCAGGCTCACCCAGGACATTCCCCCACCTCCTCCTCTGCAAACCCTCCCCTCCCACCGGAACCAGGGCATCCCACAGCCAACGACCAGCTTCCACAGGACACACAAAGCACGGCTTGCCCTTGCCGCAAGGGAGGACTCTGCACGCCTGAGTTCCATGGGGCCAGACTGAGGCTAAACATCCCCTCCCGGTCCACTCTGCCTCCCTCTCCTCGGGAGTCAGGAGTCATGTGCCCAATCGATCGCTTCCACAGGATGCCCGACCGAAGCTCTGCAGCTAGGGAACCTGACCACAACTCTGCTCAACTCCAGGCTGACACACTGCCTTCCAAAGAGAAGTCTAAAATGATGCCGGTTCCAGTGAGGAATTCGATGTGCTAGGAGCCTGGCCGTAAGGGGAGGCAAAATCCACACGGGGTGTATGCGTATGTAGGGAGGGTCAGTTCCTTGGCTCCCAATGGCCTTTGCTTTTTTTTTGAGTTGGAGAGTCGGAGTCTCACTCTGTCACCCAGGCTGGAGTGCAGTGACACAATCATGGCTCACCACAGCCTTGACCTCTTGTACTCAGGCGATCCTTCTGCTTCAGCCTCCCAAGTAGCTGGGACTACAGGTGTGTGCCACCGTATTTTTTTCTGTAAAGATGAAGTCTCGTTATGTTGCCCAGGCTGGTCTTGAACTCCTGGCTCAAGCGATCCTTCCGCCTCAGCCTCCCAAAGTGCTAGGATTATGGATGTAAACCTGTGCCTGACCAGCCTTCATTTTTAACTCTATCAGACACACAGAGGACCCAATCCTTGCCTCCCAGCCACCAGCCACAAAGTTCTCAAGAGCCATTCAGGAGACATCCTGCTCTCATCAGCTCTCAGCACAGCTGCCAGCACAGACAGGGGTCAGTCTCCCGATGAGTCCTCTGAAGGCGACTGGCCTGGCCTTGTTAGAGAAAACACTGCACAGCCTCCTAGATTCGGATAAACACTGCTTGCTCTCAGTCCCCCTAGACCCTAATTTTGTCCAGCATAATCACCAGTAACTTAGAGCTCAGAGGACGCCATGGTCAGGGGATGACACGGAGGACTGGCGGCCAGGAGCCCCTGGTCTCCTCACCTTGTCTGTGTCCCTCTGTATGACCCGTCAGAACAGGGACTCCCAGCGTCAGCTGTCTCCACTCTACCAGCTGTGTGACCTTGGCAATGCACTCCACCTCTCTGAGCTTTTCTCATCTGCACGATGGCACCAAGGATAGGCACTTCACATGCTCTTGTGAGGAGTGAATGAGCACATATGTGAAGGGCTGAGCATCAAGTCACCATGCGCACCAATTACTGTCCTCATTAACAGTGTTTTTCTTAATCATTTAGAGAGCCGGGGACAAGGTAGGAGACTGCGGGGTGAGGCTGTATGGCTTTGGCCCATGTGCAGAAAGCGGCTGAAAAGCAGCAGGAGACACAGACTTTATCCCCACCTCTGCCCCATCCCAAAGGACACAAGAAAGCAAAGAGGCCAGGAGAGTGTATACAGCAGGTGCTTAGTAGACAGGAGCTGTGAGTATTATAAACTTCACCCTCAGAAGGTGAACCCAAGAAAACAACCTCTCTGGGCCCAGAGATCCTCAGCTGGGAAACCACTGCTTGGCACAGCCTGTGAGCCCATGCTCAGGTTCAGTCGCCCTCTGTCTGCTGGAGCTGGCCAGGCCCTCACAGGAGGCGTGCCAACCCAGGCACCATGGGGTGCACAGGAAGAGCCTGCCCTGTGGTGGAAATGCTGTGGGACCCCAAACAAATCCTCTGGTGGACAACTTTCTGCTGCTGGAGAATAAATACCTCAGCTCCTGCACACTTGGGGGGCAATTTAGAGGCATGTCCCACAGCAGTGGTCCCCAACCTTTTTGGCATCAGGATTGGTTTCATGGAAGACAGTTTTTTCACGTGTCAGGGCAGGAGTGTTGGGGGGAGGGGGCTTCAAGATGAGTCAAGTGCGTATCATTCATTGTGCACTTCATTATTATTACATAGTAACATATAATAATTATACAACTCACCATCAAAAAAGGGAGGTGCGGACAGAAGTGGTAAATAAACTGATGGGCAGACCATGTGCAGACTAAAAGTAAGTGTCGGATTCTGACCTGAAGGCTGCCGCCAGATGTGGCTGTACAATGGAGCACAGCAGCTCACTCACCACTCGCGGACAGGGTTTTGATGTGCATCTGCAAGCAACTGACTCATCATGGTCCCCGCACTCAAACCTCCCTGCTCCGTTCATCTGCATTTGCAGCTGCCCCCCAGCACTAGCACTGCTGCCTCCGCTCCCCCTCAGGTCACAGGCATTCGCTTCTTCTCACAAGGGCAGGCAACCTGGATCCCTCGCAAGTGCAGTTTACAATAGAGTTTGCGCTCCTGTGAGAATCTCCCATCGCTGCTGATCTGACTGACGGGAGGCTGAGCTCAGGCGGTAATGGGAGCAATGGGGAGTGGCTGTACATACAGATGAAGCCGCTTCTCTCACTCACTTGCCGCTCACCTCCTGCTGTGTGGCCCGGTTCCTAAGTGGCCTGGGGGCTGGAGACCCCTGTCCTACAGTCCCCAGCACAGGGAAGCCAGAACTGCCCCCAGAGGTAACCTGCTCCTTAGCGTGCCCTAAGGATACACCACCACCCAAATAAACTGATGACCCTGGCACTCTTGGCGCTGTCTCTGGGGGAGCCCAGCCGATGACACCCCTCTTTCCTGGAATCACTGACTCACAAGTGACAGACTGGTCCAGAATACCAGTTCTCCCCTAAGGTGCCGTGACACAAGGGTGAGCCACGCTCCGCTGTGAAATGTGTCAGCAAACCACTGACTACCAAGATGGCAAGGTTCTAATGCTGGTGCCTGCTGAATTTTTTAAAAGTTACTCTTTTACCAATTTTCTCTAAGATTTGTTGACTACTATGTGCCATACTCCAGGTTCAGTGACAGGGAGATACTGATAAACTCAAAAGTCAGGGTTCCTATTTACATGGAATTAGGGAGGATGGAAAAAAACAGGTAATGGATAAGCCAACACGCCAAGACGGAGATGGCAGTATGTGACAAGGGAAGTGAAGGGAACAGGGTCTGTGATATGAATCACGGTTGGGTCCCGTAGATTGGGCGATCAAGGAAGGCTTCCTGGAGGAGATGGCAAACCAGCTGCTTGACCCGGAGGATCGCAGGGAGCAGGCCAAGGAAAAACCAGACAAGAGGTCTAGAATGAGAAAAGAACTTGGGGCATGGAAGGAATCGAAATTTCTGCTCACAGGAATGGAGTGGAGAGGGGGAAAGCAGCCCGGGCTGAGTTTGGAAGGAAGACAACAAACAGACTTGTGGGGCTCCGAGGCCACTGACCAGAGGATGTCTGGCTCTCCCAGAATCACCTCCCTCACCCTGCCTCTCTTGCACTCCGATCTGCTTTCCTGAGTGGAGAGGGTGGAGTTACCGCTTGCCTGCCAGGAGTCTCCTGCTCCCAGGGGAGACATCTCACATGTCAGCATCCCTGGTCCTGTGCATCCAGGTGAAAACTGCTGGCTTCAAGGCAGGCAGAGAGCAAGGTGGGGAGGGCTGCTTCTAAGTCAGCCCCTTGGCGAGTGGGCGTCTGAGTGGCTAGCGGTTCAGAGTGCACAGACTCCAGTTCAAACCTGCCTCTGTGAGCTTGGGCACGTTTCTTAACTTCCCACACCTAGGTTTCCTCGCCTGTCAAATGGGTTAAGTAATCCTATGGACTTCAAACAGTAGCTGGGAGAGATCTGTTAAAAACACATATGAAGCCGGGCTTGGTGGCTCAGCCTGTAATCCCTCACCTGGGGAGGCTGAGGTGAGTGGATTGCCTGAGCCCGCGGGTTCGAGACCCGCCTGGGCAAGTGAGACCTCATCTCTACAATAAATAAAAAAAAAAATTAGCCGGGCGTGGTAGCGCGCGCCTGTAGTTCCAGCTACTTGGAAGA
>CAUYQG010290003.1:0-13216 GCA_963574415.1 Tarsius wallacei
TCATTTGGACTGTCCTGATCTTGTATCTGAAGGAGATTTCCCTAGGGGGGATGGGATAGGCTGCTGCTTGTTCTGTAGTAGAATGTCTGAATGCTTGCTAATGGTTACACTGAGGCAAAAAGACTAAAGAATAAGCTAAGTTTCTTCTAGGTTTCTATAGGTACCTTTCAAGGATAATGTGGGATAAAGTGTAATTGACAGCATTAGGTCATTTCTTAGATATATTCTTTCACATATTCATAGCATTTTAAAATAGAAATAGAATTACCAAAATTCATCCATTTTGTAGATACAGAATCTGAGGGCAGATGCTAAGGGCAGGGCAGATGCTCAAGGCTAGGTAGCTTTTTAGTGACCAAACAGAGATTATCACCAGGATATTTTTGTTCTCAGCTGAATGTGCTCTTCTTCAAGCAGTACAGTACTTGATTATGTAAAAGACAGACACTGGACAGACGCTTCAAGAAATGAATAAGAAAAGGTTGTGGTGGCATGTGTCTGTAGTCTCACTTGGGAGGCTGGGGCAGGAGGATTGCTTGATTCCAGGAGTTTGAGGTTGTAGTGAGCTATGATCATGTCTGTGAATAGCCACTGCACTTCAGTTTGGGGAACGTAGTGAGACTTCAGCTCTTTAAAAAAAAAAAAAAAGAAAGAAATGAGTGAACCTCTTCAACTAAACAAAAATTATGAATGTCTCAGTTGAGCTAGGCATTCTTTTGAAAACATTTTTCTATCTACCATATTGTGGAAGTTCTAGAAAGTTGGTCATGTCTATATAGACTGGCTCCTGTGATTTAGGAGGGACATACTTTGCAGAGAATCTGGATGAAAGCCAGGTGAGGCAGTTGTTTAGGAGTCAAGTAACAGGGTGATAAAAAGTCACTGGAGGGAAACAAAAGGGGATTTGATGTAACTAATTGATTGTGAATGCAGCCTGAAGCATGCGAATGGGGGTGGGGGTGGAGAGACTTTCACAGTCCACTGGCTAAGTATGTGCTTTTTAATCAAGAGGTTAGCATTCATGTGAGTCCTGTTTCTCTTTTGAAAGGGGCTTATTCATTGGGGGAATTATTGGGAACATGTGTTTATTGGGCTGAGATGGTGAAAGCTTTAACATTGTTGAAAGAGGTCAGCCGTGTTACTCAACCTCTGCTGTACCCTAGGGTAATTGACAGAGCTGTTAATAGGAGAAGGCTGCATAGAGTTGTGTTTTCTCCCCTTCAGGTTTTACTGACTGTTCTGTATGTTGAAATGTGAAGCTACGAAGTCTGAGTTTGTTTTAATATGTGACTCAAATCACGGCTCAGAGCTTATGGTTTGTTAGGTGATAAGACATTGGTATTCCCTGTTTATATTTATTGTTAGGTATAGCTTATTATTTCTATATTTAAATTCTTTGTAAGCTCATTCCAGTTTTCTTATCAGAGATTTTTATGAACCTTTAATTGTCTCTCCTGTGCATGAAATAATTGGAGAGCGCAGATGTCTTTCTGCATTTTAATTAGATAGCTTGCTTTTAGAGACCATAAGCTTTCTACACTCCTCCTCGGATGGAATGTTAGTTGCTGTCGTTGAATTTTCCCACCCCTGGGCAAGTGAGGCCCATGCCCTTCAGGTGGTGATAACTTTCAGTACCAACAATAATTGTGTAGGATTTTGTGCATATGTGTGTGTTCAGTCTTAATTCAACGAAAATAGTCTTGCTGTAATGTGGAGTAAATATGAATCTCTTTTTTTCATGACTTCCTTTTTCTGTATGAGGAAAATCTCCCTAGGGATGAAGCTTGATTCATTTTAGGTTCTGCTTGGGATAACTTGTTTTGAAAGTTTGGTCAAATAAATAGGGTCATTTATTTTAACTAAGCTTTCAAATAGGGTGAGAGTGGGAAAAAATATATGCTTTTAGCATCCACAGGTGCTCCATTTATTCTAGGATAACAGAAAGCATGATTACATAAAAATGCATAGCATGAATGGCATGTATGTTGTCCTATAGATGGTTTGCCTATTTAGGATGTCTGCGTTTCTGTTGTCTCCTTCCTGGTGGAATACTCACTTTTATATGACATTGCAGACTTTTTTCTTGTAATTTCTCCTTTCATTTGATGAATTCCGTTATTTTTGTATTTTTAAGAATAGGGTCTGCATTGCCTTTGAAAATATGGCTTGGTCATAGCCAATTAAACCATAAGTACGACAGAGTGCTGCCAATACAGCATGTATGACTTTTTCAAATCACTGTTCAAGTGTACAAGTGAAGTCAGTAGATCCATACAGGAAATATTTACTATTGTAGTCTTATTTTGCGTAATTTTCAGTACTCAGGAGCTGCTACAAGTCCAGTGTCTTGTCCTGTCCTTCATTTAGAATGTTTCCCATTTGCTAGTAATGAAGTTCTGTTGTTTTTTTTTTTGTCCCGCGAGTTGGAGAGCTGGGTCTCCAAAAGATGTTGCAGTTCTCCGAGCTGCACTGCCAGCCCGGGATTCACGCTGTGGCCGGGGACGCAGTGGTGCCCGAGAACTTGGGGATGCCAGCAGCTGCAGAGACCTTCAAGAAATGTTACAGCTCTTTAGTTTGGGGGCCGGTGAGCTGAGCCCGGAGAAGTGTTTACAGCTCTGCTGGTTCCCCGGGTCAGCGAGCCGGCTCCCAAGAAATGTTTCACATCCCCGTGGGCTCGGGCCAGCAAGCCAAGTCCTTGGGAATGCTTACAGTCTGCCGATCCGGTGGGGCCGGCAAGCCAGACCTCAGAGAAGTGTTCCAGTGCCATCGACTCGGTGGGCTGGCAAGCCAGTCCCCCAAGAAGTGCTGCAGCCCCAGCCCCTTGGCTCAGCGGGCCTGCAAGCCAGGCTCCGAGGGGTGTTAACAGCTCCACCGGTTAGGTGGGCCAAGAAGCCAGGCCCTCTAGAAGCGTTGAAGCTTTCTTCAGCTCGGAGAGTCCTGCTTTTCCAGCTCTTCCAGTCCGGCGTGTGCAACTCTTCTAGTTCAGCAGTTCTGGGTTCTTGTCTCGCGCCCAGGAAGAACGAGGGACGCGGACCGGAGAGTGAGTAAGTAGGAATTCATTAGGAGATATCCCCCCCGCCCCGCAGCAGGGGGAGTCCCGAAAAAAGACCGGCGGCCAGAGGCCAAAAGCAGCGGTTTATATAGGCGTGTACTGATTGGGTGGCAGTAGCACCAATCAGAGAGAGGCACTAAGGTGTGGGCTAGAAATGCACCAATTGGGAGGGGGTTGGAAAGGGCCAATCAAGAGGAAGCGTGCAAAAGGGGCAATCCATGGACCGGAAGTGGGTGTGCGCACACCAGTCTGTGGGGCTTGCTGTGGAAGTTTTTACTGGGGACCTATTCTAATCTATCTGCCTATCTGGTATCTTCCTTTTTCCTCTCTCACTAGTTGTGTGATAGATAAAGACAGAGAGGAGGGAGTGAAGAGAAGAGTATAGATGGTTTCTTGCTGTCTCCTCTCCATCTTCTCTATTCAAAGACATCAATGGAGAGTGTTTCTTCTTCTGATACCTTTATAAGGCATTTACTGGTCACATTCAAAGCGCACTCCCTGTATTCTTTTTTTTTTTTTTGAGTCACAGTCTCACTCTGTCACCCCAGCCGGAGTGCAGTGGCAGCCTCGATCCGCTGGGCTCAGGTGATCCTTCCGCCTCATCCTTACAAGTAGCTGGAACCACAGGCACGTGCCTCCGTGTCCGGCTAATTTTTTGATTCGTTGTAGAGACTGTCTTGCCAAGTTGCCCAGGTTGGTCTCGAACCCCTGGACACAGGCAGTCCTCTCATCTCCACCTCCCAAGTGCTGGGATTACAGGCGTGAGCCACCACGCCTGGCTCAATCTCCATAATCTTACAGCCATGTTAAAAGGGACCTACAATTTTAGATGTTTTGCACAACGTTAAAGTGGAATTGTTGGGATCCTAGTGTGCACAGTTGTGGTGCACTATGGTATTTCTTTGCATATTATTTATGTTAGATTTTCTGTAACTCTCTGATCGGTTGTGATATGATCTTGATGATGAATTCTTGCCTCCACTCTGTCCTGAGGCTACTTGTCTTGGCCTTCCATGCCTTTCCAGGACTGGATGTATTGGGTGTTCAATAAGCTTTTCTTTGACCTGACATCATGGGGATAGGAGAGAGCATAACTTGCTAGGGGTTGTATCTGGCAGTGGCAGTTGGTGGACCGATCTGTTTGTCTAAAGTCCATGGAAAACAAATGTGCTAGAATTTCTTCCACCTATTTGAGGAACTTTCTCATTTCTGTAGGTTTCAGATCTTTTCCCCAGCAGCAAGGTGAATCCTCAGAACTTTCACTGCTTTCAAAGATAATTGACCCTAGGTGTTCACTTGTCATGATTTATCCTAGCAGCTCTTACTTCTTTTGCTCAGTGAGGGCAAGCTGTGGGTTTTGGTCATAGTCTACTAGTTCACAGAGATGTGGGGATATCCACAGAAACCCTCCATGTGTTTCTCCTTGAACTTCTCTCCCATTACCTCAGAAAATTGTGTCTTATTTTCCCTATCATATTTCATTCTGTCAAATCCTTCTTTGTTGCTGGAAATTTAGTGAATTGGGTTCATTCTTCTTTCTCATCTTAACTATCTTTCTAGGTAGGAAAAAAAGGAGTTGGACAGACTTGATGGACCTGTGACACATTGTGATGGTAGGGAGGTCTTATTCATCTGTGGAAGATTTCCACATTTTTCCCCTGGACAGTCCACTTATCCCCTCAGCCTGCTTCTTTTATTTATTTTATATTTTAAAAAGTTAATCATGATATAAATTACATGTGGTAAAATGTGCAGATCTTAAGTGTATTATTTGGTGAATTTGAAATGTATATATCGTGTAACCCATAGGGCAATCAAGATAAAGAACATATCCATTTCTGTAGTATGTTCCCTATATTCCCCTTCACTGCCAGTCCTTGCACCATGTAGACAACCATTGTTCTTATATCTGCCAACATGGATTAGTTTTGCATTTAAGTAGAGTTAAGGAGTGTGCACTCATCTGTGTCTGACTTCTTTTACTCAGTTCAGTGTTTTGCATATATCAATTCCCTTTTCATTGCTGAGTAATATTCAGTTGTATGAATATACCACAATGTGTTTATTCATCCTCCTGTGGATGAATATTGGATTGCTTCTTGTTTTGGGCTATTATGAACATTCTTGTACAAGTCCTTTTGAGGACATATTTTTAATTCTCTTGGATAAATATTACTTGTAAGGGTGATGTATATGTATGTGTATGTGTATATGTATATGTATATCTGTATCTATCAGGCTGCTTCTTTTAAAAAATGGAGGATATTAGTGGGAAACTCGGGAATTTTGTCCATTCACTTCTCGTCCTTACTGCTCTGGTATATGTAGGATGTGTTTTGGGAAGGCTGTGCACTTTCTAGAATCTTCACTTTCTCCCCTCTGGTGACCATTTCTTAAAAAGAAAATGGCATTAAGATTGTGTTTCCTCCTTAATTTGATTGCTATATTTTTCTTGGTCAGTTTTAATCTATTTTTGTTCATTTGTTAGGTATGGGAAGGAAGATTCTGTGATCTGGCTTCAAACGGCTCATTTTTCCTGAAAGTCTAATTTATAGTAGAGAAAATACAAAGATTCTTGGTTAATTCAGAGGCCTTTTTCTCTCCCAGTTTTTATATGTATATTTGTCAAAGCAGATATATGTTTTAAAATCAAATATGGCTTTATTCTGCCATCTTGCCTCAGAACTGCAATAATTCTGTTTCAAAGGCCAAACAGGAAAAAATTTTCTTTGGTGTGACATACGTAGTGTGATTCTATTTGTGGCTAATAGGAGACTGTCTTTAAAAATCAAACTTGTTATTAATAGGAGCAAATCCTAGGGCAGTTTAGAAAAATATTCATCTTCTTTAGTTGAATGTTTTAAAAACACATAGATAATTCTGCTCACTGAGGGGATTTTGACTGATCCTGTTGTGAACTTATTCTACTTGAAAACATTGCCTATGAGATGGAGGTCTGTTATGTAAATTAGGTGACCTGGTGCCTAATCTTGTCTCCATTTATCACTGTTATTGATAATCTGATGAAAGCCCTTAATCCGTAGAATGTTGCATATGTATCTCAGAGAATCACTTACGGATTAACAAAAAGATGCCTGTAAGACATTGTGAAATATTTTAGAAGAATGCGTTGTGATTTTATAACATCATGACCATGTTGTTGTTTATCAGGCTCCGAGGAGGCCTCTTTTAGTTTCCAAATTGACAGCCCAGAAATCATTTTTCCTAACATGAGGTTTTCCATGGAAATGTAGAAAACAGTGTTTGGAACTTGTATTTACACAATCCATATTCTTCCATGTTCTCTCTGCCTGCCTGTTACTTTGTATTTAGCCTTATTTTTTTCCCATTCATGTTGATTACTCTTTTCTTCTGTCGTTTATTTCTTTGTAGGGGGCTCATGCTTTGGCCAGTAAGAAACAACCTTAATTTTGTTTTAGAATGAAAATGCGTATAGGCAAAGGGAGGCTGGGCTTTGTATTAACTATGGTGTTTTGGCTTCATTGCCTCATCTGGGGTTCTCTTGCATCTTGGCTTTCTTTGACTTCCTTGGAAATCTGTTCTATGGCTCAGACTGGTTCCAGCAGTTGCAGTGTATCATTGTGTAAACCTTTGCTAGCTGCAAATACCCTCTTAAAAATGTATTTAACCACAGATTTCATTCTGCAAATTATTAATGTTAAAACTATTTGAAGAAGAACACATTTCCAGACACAAAGCCAACACGAAGCTTTTACGTAAATCAAATATGGCAGAACCAAATTAAAAACTATTGAATTTTTACTAGTCTCTAGGTTTGGGGCATACTAATGGCCTAATTTCCCAGTTGTGGTTAGTGTCATCATATCCCATACTGTGTGTCACCCCAATGGTGCATTTGCCAACATTGTGGTAGGCAGCCTTTTTTTACTCCCCAGGCTTGTTAAAAATTAAATGTGTGATGAAGGGCCATGCTTTTTTGACTTACCTCTGGTAACATGAGATAACTTTGCTTTTCAATATTTTCTCTTTATCTATTTTAATGTAATTTAATAAGTCAAAATATGTTCCTTTAAATTTGAACCTATGAGGGGAATGTGTTTATGTGTGTATGAAGAGTGGGAGAAAGAAAAGAGTGTGGAGCACTATGATATATGTGTATGTTTTTTTAAAATGAAAAATCGGCCTGAAAGGCAGATAGAAAATATATGTCTTCTGGGGTAGCCCCTCTATCAAGATTGAGAAGAATTAGGTTAGGCTGAGCTTGATGGTGGCAGAGAATGCCCTTTATGAGCTGTTTTAAACTCCAGTTTGACTTCGTCTTTTACTGTGGCCTGAGAGAGTAGGAATTAGCAGACTCATGCCACACTGAATTAGAGTCTAGAGAGATTGGCAGGAGCATACCCAGCGCCCGAGGATGCCAGTTCACCAAAGCCCATGGCATGCTAACATTGCAAAATCTGCTGCCCTGTTGTCTGAGAACTCACGGGAAAGTGGATTGGGAAGGAAGTAACCAGTGTGGAAACAAAGAAGACAGAAAACCATAAAAATCCCAAACACTTCCACTGTCATTTTTCAGCTCTCCTTGGCAAGTCCTTATTCTCTTTGTGGCTGAAATCCTGAGTTAGTTAGCAAATGCTGGAATATATTTTACCTATGCGTCTCAGGGTACAAAGAGCAAATGCTGGAGAAGGGAGAAGGAAGGAAACTAATATCTGTTGTGCTTATGCATATGTTTTTTCTTTTAATTCTATGAGGGTAGTATAATTTATTTTTCTTGTATTTTAATATACTGTGTATATTTACTTTTACTATATTTTTTATATGTTATACATTATACATACATCTGTATATTACCATACTACAGATAATAAGGCAAAACTCAGAGAGGTCAGATAACTTAATGGAGACCAATTAGCAGATTAAGTGTTAGCTAGAATGCAGACCCAAGTGTTGAGATTCAGAATGTATTGCTTGAATTAATATATACAAAATCTTTCTCTCCCACCCTCCCACCCCTGAATACTGATATCCAAAATGGTAGGTCTGTCTAAATTAAAAAGCACTTTAGATTGCTCTCTCCTACAGCCCATAACCCAGTGAATAAAGTTAAATTTATTTTAGGCTAATAATTTGGTGAGTTTGAAATGTATGCTGTTTCTTCTATTTTGATTTTGAAAGACTTCAAGAATTATTGCAAAGTTTTGGCATTTCTCTTATGCCAGTGCATAAGAGAAATACATACAAAAAGAGGATACATCTTCATCTATGCATTTATTTAAGTCAATTCAACACATCTGCAGGAGGGGTACTGTCACTTCTTTAAAAAAATCAAAACTGATAGTAAAAATTAATATTGCATTACAATATATTATAGTTTCTTTTTATTTTTGTGAAATATGTAAAACATGTAGAACCTAAATAGAAAAGATATACTGTTGACAGATAAATGCACAGATTAGCTTTTAAATAGTAGACATTTTAACCTGTGCTTGAGGTTTAGTTGAAGTTTTGCCATATTGTTTAAATTAGCCCCATAACCCTAGAGGGGTCTTTTACAGGAAGCCATTGTAATTTTCATCCCTTAGACACTGGTATTTTCATGAGCTGAAGTTAAGTGTCTCAAGGGATGGTAGACTATCACTGAAACATTTCCTGAACTTGTTTTAGCTGTACGTTGGTATGTCCAAGTCTGCTCTTAGAAGAACAGAGCTTTTGTTTCATTTTATGAGGATATGATGTTGTCCCCAAGTACAATTTTTCTTTTTAAGGAAGATGTTTTCAAAATTATATTTAGAAAAAATAGTGTAAGTAATTTACTCAGTAAAAATATCTCATACTTAGCTTAAAGAAATCATGGGGATTTGATTATTTTTATATGTCTTTAACTACCTATGTAATACAGCAATAAATTAGAAATATTTGACTCACCCAAGGTGTTTTGGAAAATTACAAAATAAGGTTAAACTCCATAGGCATTTTGAGATAAATAAATAAAAACACTTTAACTACATTTGCTTTTATTAAAATTCCCAAAGACTTGTAAGTTATTTCTATAAAATTAAAATAGTATTTGTTACAGCTTTCCCCCCACTGATATCTCTAAAGTGATTAAAAACAGTCATAAACCATGCACTTTATTGAAAAAAATATATTTTATGTATATATTATATATATATATTTTTGAGTTGGGGTATCACTCTGTTGCCCAGGCTGGAGTGCAGTGGCCTGATCATGGCTCAGTGCAGCCTCAATCTCCTAGGCTCAAGCTACCTCAGCCTCCTAAGTAGCTTAGACTATAGGCCTGCGCCACCATGCCCAGCTAATTTTTTTTATTTTTTGTAGAGATGAGGTCTTGTTCTGTTGTCTAGGTTGGTCTCAGACTCCTGGACTCAAGTGATACTCCTGTTTCAGCCTTCCAAACAGGCATAAGCCACTGCCTGGCCCAAAAGTGTACTTTATTGAATATTAATATGACTTGACAGGCATCTGTTTTATGTTCCTAGCTTTGGCATTTGGGTGAATGGATTTTCTGTTAGTTAAGAAAAGGAATAAGGGTAGAAGGGAAGAGGGTGTGAGAAAATGGTGAGGTGTTTGGAGCTTATTAAGTTTGAGGTGGTTTATGGGCCCTCCCTAGGAATCACAGAAACACTGGCAGATAGCGCCAGGGAGGTTTAACATGATGTGATATTCACACCTCGATATAGCTCAGGTTACACTGATATGCTTCCTAATTACATATTCTTGCTATGCTATAATAAAGAATGCTTGATTATGATATTATTAAGTTATTTAAGGAGCATGTCATACACATTGATCACTTTGAGATTTTTGCACAACAGAAATACAATTTTTTGCAACAGAATTACCCTTGTACATTTTACCTAAATTATGCCACAGATTGTGGTAGCAATCTGAAGAATGACATATGACATAGCTATTTTCTCTCCCACGTTTTTGAGTGGAGGCCATTGCTATGATTGTGATTCCTATAATTACACTAGATGTACCTTGTGATGATCTTTCAATAGTTCTAGCTCCTCTGCCCTGGCTGTTGTCAGAGGCAATTCTATTTGTATTTCTTAGCTATTGTGGGCTCAGGCAAAGAGGATCTCTGTGCCAGCATCAGAGATAATATCTAAGTGTACTGCTTACTGGTGCAGTCATTAACTCTGTGTGTGTGTGTGTTTCCCATCTCTGGGCCCCACTTGCTAAGAATTATAGAAGCTGGCTGTCTTTTTGTTTGAAAGAGCTTCAGTACTTGAGTTTCTGTCAGATTCCACCTTTCTGGAAAAAGATCTGTTCTGGTTTCATTCCTCTGAGACACTCTCCTTCAGTCAGTCTTTGTTGGTACCTGAGGATGGCTTAGCCTGTCATTTGTATAACACACACACACACACACACACATACACACACACACACACACACACATCACTTACCCAAATAAGTAATCTCCTGACCAAAACAAAAACAGGAAGAACAAAAACTTGCTGCTACAACTTAACAACTCCTTCAAACTACTGCTTTAAAATATTATGCACCTCTTTATTGTCAAATTTATTGAAAACACACATTAAACCTATTCGAAAATTCCACTCACTTCCTAATCAACTCTTCCTGTATTCCTTGTAATAAAGCTACTATTCTCTGTCAGTTGCCAACAACATGCTTGTTGCCAAAGCAAGCAGTGTGATTTGGTCTGTCTCATTTTCCTTTTCCATAGACTGTGATGCTACCCACCGCTCAGTTCTTTTTAAAACACTGTCTTTTCCGCTTGGTTTTCACCCCACTGTTTTATCCTGACTAATGGAAGGAGCAAGGAGCAGGGCTTTGCAATCAGACAGACTTGGTATAAATCTCTTTTGTGACCCTTACTGTCTGCATAAGGGCACCTAATTTCACTGCTGGGCCTTCAAATCATTAGACTCTGAAGGAAGAGTGGAAAGAAGGGTGTTTGATGCCACATGGCTCAGAGCAGTACTTTTCAATGGGGCCTTGTTGGCATTTTGGGTGGGGCAATTTTTCTTTATGAAGGACTCTCCCAAGCATTGCAGGATGTTTGGCATCCCTGGCCTCCAGGCATTAATTGCTAAATGCATCTTCCATTGTGTCAGCCAAAAAACGTGCCACACATTCCCAAGTGTCCTCTACAGAGGTCATTCTGCCCTAGGTTGACAGGAAACTGGAGGTTATGGTTAAACTGTTTCTTCTGAGAGTTCTTGGCACAACATAAAAGCCTGTCTTTCTTTCTTTTTCTTTCTTTCTTTCTTTCTTTCTTTCTTTCTTTCTTTCTTTCTTTCTTTCTTTCTTTCTTTCTTTCTCTTTCTCTCTTTCTCTCTTTTTCTTTCTTTCTTTCTCTCTCTCTCTCTCTCTCTCTCTCTCTGACTAATGTTGTATATTAGGTTCAGCATGATTTATTTCTATTACCCTTGTCACAAAATGGGCAACTCCCATATTATCCTGTTTATACTTGTCCAAACATATTTTTTTCTTCACTTCCAGGCTTCTATCTTTATTGATGAGGAATTGTTTTACTGAGAATCTCCTACCCATACTTTGGATTTAGCTTACATCTGAACTCCTTGACCCCTGGGTATAAGAGCTGCCTCCTGTTAAGTTTATATAGACGCTATCACTTTGAGATGCACTGCCCATTTTCATGTCTACCTCTCTCAATACACTCAAGAGCAAGAGACTGTGTTGTTCATGCCTATTACCGCATCTGGTACATGATAGGCCCTCAATAAATATTTGATGCTACGTGAATAAAATGAAAAATGGAGGGGAAGGTATGGCAAGATTCACATATATTTTTAGGTTGAAATGAAGAAAAAGTTTATGTTAACTGACTGTGAACATGGTAGAGTGATTATAGGTTAAAACATACTAAAGACATGTATGTGTGGGAAGTTTTCTGCTCTCTTATCCTGGTAGTGGGAGTGAGTCAACAAAAAGTAAACAAACTGTATTGTAGCACAAGGTCCCATCTGAGGTTAGAAAGAATGTCTTTGTAGTAAACTTAATTTTTTTTTTTTGAGTCAGGGTCTCACTTTGTCACCTAGGCTGGAGTGTGGTGACACAATCACAGCTCACCACAGCCTCGACCTCCTGGGCTTAGGCAATCCCTCCTCCTCAGTCTCCCGAGTAGCTGGGAGTAGCTGGAACTATAGTTGTGGGCCACCATGCCTGTCTAATGTTTTGATTTTTTTGTAGGGAGGAGGTCTCTCTATGTTGCCTAGGCTGGTCTTGAAATCCTGGGCTCAAGCAGTCCTCTTGCCTGGGACTCCCAAAGTGCCGTGATTACAGGTATGAGCCACCACACCCGGCCTAAACTTAACTTTTTATTCAAGTAATTTTCAAAACCCTAAAACAATATTAAAAAAAAATTATCAGTTATTTAATTAGGTTCTTTTAAAAAAATTTAGAAGACTAATTTGTGAGGATAAATACCATTTGTCAGGGCAAACACAGATCGCAGGTAGGAACTGGAGCTGAGGAATAGCTTTGATTTTGGTAAGATTTGCAAGTTCACAGCTTTCTGATTAATCTTGCACTGCTCTGTAATCTCATATTTCCTTTTTTCTGTGTCGAAGATCTCACCCTCCTGGTGCCTGGACTTCTGCAGCTGCTTCTTGAAGTAAGCATCAGTGAGATATTTTGGGATTTTCACATTGCTGATATCAATTTTTGTCAGGGTGGCAATGACAAATTTCTGGTGTGTTTTCAGAGGAACTCAATTGAGGACCAGAGAGGTTCAGTCACAAGTAACAAGCCACTGCCTAGTTGCTTCAGGAAAATACTCTCTTGCCTCTGCTGCGCCCAGTGAGGATGATCAAGATGGTCTCAGTAGTGATGCTGGCTCGGTTTTCTCACGTACTGGCTGGAGGGCTTTTTGCCATAGCTTAACAGCTTTTAAGGCACACCTTCAGTAGGATAATATCTAGGCATTCTGCGAAGTTTAACCACTTGGGTACCACCATTCTTGTCACCAGTTGATTTTGTAACCGTTGCAAGAATCTTCTCCTTTTTTTTTTTTTCTTTTCAACCTTGGATTTAGCTGCTGAGTACTTCCTCTTGTACAAGGCCTTTCTGGAATACACAGCGATCAGAAATATCTTCCAATTCCCCTGACAAGGACAGGATGTCAGCTGCAGTGGGGTTTCCCCTTCTTCAGCTCTTTAGCCT
>CAUYQG010290006.1:0-20705 GCA_963574415.1 Tarsius wallacei
GAACTACAGGCATGCGCTACCACACCCGGCTAGTTTTTGATTTATTGTAGAGATGAGGTCTCGCCAAGTTGCCCAGGTGAGTCTTGAACCCACAGGTTCAGGCAATCCACTCACCTCAGCCTCCCAAAGCGTGGGATTTCAGGCTGAGCTACCAAGCCCGACCTTCTTTTCTTTTCTTTTTAGTCGAGGTCTCACTCTGTCTCCCAGGCTGGAGCACAGTGACACAGTCACGACTCACCGCAGCCTCATCTGCCTGGGCTCAGGCAAACCTGCTGCCTCAGTCTTCAAAGCAACTGGACTACAGGCGTGGGCCACAACACCCGGCTAATTTTTGCTTTCTTTGCAGAGACAAGGTCTTGCTATGTTGGCTAGCTAGTCTCAAACTCCTAGACTAAAGCAATCCTCTCACCTCAGCCTCTCAAATTGCTAGAACACCACACCACAGCTAAATACTAATTAAGATTCTCCTGAATACTATCTAACCAAATTGCAGACACATCAGGCTGGATGAAGTCTAAGGCAAGCTCTTCTATGACTTGGGGTGTGAACTCCCTTGAACCCTAGCCGGCTCCTCAAGGGGAACTCCAGCCTATCTACTGTCAGAAATGACAGATTTGGAAACAGATTCCTCCGCAGACTTATCTGAGCTTAAGACAGTTAAGATTAATCAGGAAGGCTGATCCACTGTGATCACTTTTAATTGTTCTTTAGCACCTGGCAAAGGGTGTGTTTGAACAAGCCAGGGACGTCGCTTCATGCTTGCTCAGAGAGATTAGAGATGGGGCTGCGGCCAGCTGGGCCACCTCAGTCCACCCTGGACAGAGGGTCATCGAGTGAGGAAGTGTCCATATCACCTGAGCATTTGCAGATGGCCATAACAACAGGCCCCGTTGGGAAGGAAACCAGCTGTACCACAGAGAGTATGCTGTGGCCTCCTGGAAATGTTGTTGGGCTCCAGATTTGTGGTCTGGCTATCATTCCAGCCAAAGTTTATTGCTCTGTAAAGAATTTAGGCAGGGAGTGAGGTGGCTTATGGATTAGATAGTGACCTTCTGGGTTGGGATGGCCAAGTGGCTGGTGGTAGGAGTGAGAATGAAGGGGTGGGAGCAGGGGCTGAAGGACCTTAATGATTAGAGATGACAATGGATGGTGACAGCAGTGGAAAGGGGACAGTGGTGCAGGAGACGGATGTTGGAGGGAAGATGGTTATTGGGATGATGAGCTGAGCAGCTGAGGAAACTGATTGGAAGATTCTAAGCTGGGGGTGGAAATTTATTCATGGTTGGAGGTGGCTGGAGAGGGTTCCCAGGGAAGGGAGTCTGGAGGTGGCATTGCTTTGTGATCACTGGCTCCTGCTTCCAAAGGCACCTGTTGAGGATATTTGCTAAACCTACCCTGACATCCCAGCTGAGAGGTCCTTCCCGAGTGAGATTTAGCAAACCTGCTTCCCTAAGAGGCCTCCCTTCCCACCACAGTCAGATGGGTGCTGATGTCAGCAGCAGGCAAAGCTGGAAGTCAGCGCTAGTGGGGGTGTCACCTGAGGTCCAATGAGAGAAAGAGCCCTGTTGGCATGGCCCCCTCTGAGGCCCATCCACTGGGAAGACTAGGCAAGGGGTCTATCCAGGAGGCCTTGGCCAGGGTCATGGGGTAGGTGGCAGGTTTTTTGTGGGTGTCCCTCTGGGACATGAAATTGGAAGGACCCCTCATAGACCATCTTGTTTAATTCTATGCAGGAAAAAGAGAAATATTACAATTCCTACTTCCCAGATGAGGACACTGAGGCCTAGGGAAGAAAAGAGTTCTACCTACAGTCACCTGGAGGCAAAGGAAGAGCCAGGCTCAGAACTTCTGCGAGAGCACCTCCATTCATGCACATGGGTGGTAGCGCAGGGCAGTGGGCTCACAGGGACACGAGTCGGCAACCCAGACAGCCTCTGTGTCCTCTTCTGTAAAATGGGAGAGCTTAAAAGTCACTCCTGAGTGTGGAAAGGATGAGCTGAGATGGGCGTTAGTAAAGCACCCTAGGAACATTTGTTTTCCTCCCCCCATGAATTATTCATCCCAGGTGGGAGTGTTCTGTGTACTTCAGTTTGTGTTTGTGTATGCACAAGTGAGTACGCATGTGTGTGTACACACCCCTGGAGGAGTATGTGTATATGTGTGAGTGAGAGAGTGTACACACACCCCAGGATGTGATTGTGTGATTTGCAAATCCCATCCAGACAGCCGCAGTAAGAGGAAGCCACACCGTATTTACTGATCTGGGAGCTATTCGAGGCTGGAGCCTCTAGGATTGGCCTGGCCTGGGCTGGGGCGGGGGGACTAGAAAGGGAGGTGCGTGGGGAACCCCCTAGGCTATTGAAAATCCTGGAGACCGACAGGGTGGGGCAGAGAGAGACAGCTCCTGTTAGGGGCTTTGGAGAAGTTGTCAAGTGACTCAGGAGTCCTTAGGAGGTCCCTGTGGGCATTTGCAGGGCAGACCAGACAGAGCTGTCTGAGCAGGGGTAAGGAAATGGGCTGGAGGGCGTCAGAAGAGAGGAGAGGGGTAGGGTCCTTCTTGTCCTCTTCAGGGCAAAGTATTCTGCCTCTGTTGTCAGAGGTGACCTCACCTTCTTCCCCTGGCTCTGGGAAGAAGCCTGAATGCGAGTCAAGTCATTTGTGCTAATTGTTGACATTTGCACGACGTGCCATCTTTGGGAGTTTGGGGGCCCAGTATGCAAATCCATGCAGATTATGTGACATCAATTGGAACCTCAGGGAATTGCTGGGGCAGAGAGGGTCTCCTTCGTCAGAACCACTTCTAACCACCTATAATTTCCCCCATTAAGTCTGCAGAGGCATAATGTGTTAAAGTCCTTGAAGGTCAGAGCTGAGGCCAGATCACAATGGCCTTCCTATCCATTGTCTCACTTTATACATGAGGAAACCAGAGAGGAAGTGTGACTGGCTCGAGATGACAGGATTGGTAGCAATGTTGGGGTCAGAGCCTGACCCAGTGTCTTCCAGATTAATTATTTGCCTTAATATGCACTAACGAACCCTCTTGCCTAACATCCTCCACACATATCCACCCCCCAAGCCCTTCCCCACACGCAACCCATCCCTCCCTCAGTCCTTCTTCCACTGTGGTACCTGACATTGTATATTTTCATGTGTTTACCCTCTACCTCCTCCTCACTGGAATGAACCTCCGTGGGGTGAGAAGCTTTCCCCCCATTTTATTCATTGTCATTTTGTTAGCATCCAGAATATGGAATTGTGGGATTCATTCATTCATTTGTTCATTCATTCATTCATTGGTCATGTCTCTGGTGTGTCCTCTCCATTCCAGACCCTGGTGACACAGAGAAGTGTTAGACCTGGCCCCTGTCCCACAGATCAGGTGGTTTTAGGCCTGTCCCAGCTGCCTGAAGACAGGCAGGATCACCCCCACCTAGGTACTACTGGCCATGGGTTTGGAAGGTCACCCAGGGGAGGGAGGAGCTGGAGCTGATGAGTCCTCCCTGAGGACCTCTTAGAGCAGAGTCAGGAAGCCTCCATGGCTCAGAGGAGACAGGAGGTGTAAACACAGGTAGCTTGGGACGATGAGGGGAGGCAGGAGGAAGGCAGAAACCCTTCTGGGGACAGAGTGTAGGGCCATGGAGGTTAATCCTGGGAGGAGAGAGTGAATCGGTACAATCGAGGTTCTGGGCACTGGGTGAGCGAGGAAGGACACGGGCCTTCATTGACAT
Source organism: Tarsius wallacei (assembly GCA_963574415.1). Taxonomy (NCBI): domain Eukaryota; kingdom Metazoa; phylum Chordata; class Mammalia; order Primates; family Tarsiidae; genus Tarsius; species Tarsius wallacei. Next base: position 3,732 of record CAUYQG010290006.1, read on the forward strand.
TGGGATGGGCTAGAGAGTGGGGCCAGTGTGGAGGGCAGGTGGCTGGGCCCCAGCCCCTGCACGGCAAAGTGTCAGACTGGGGAGACACTACACATCCCCCAAGAGAACTTTGGTTGGAGGGTCAGTTTTCCCATCTGTAAAATGGGGATGAAAACAAACCTGGGCCTGGGGTGCCGGTGTCAGGAGGGGGGTGAGCTTGGTACAAGGTCATCTGTCTGAATACCCTCAGCCCACTGCTGGACCCCCAAACTTGAGTTGGCCTGTCCTCCCAACCCCTTCTCCCTTTCCCCTGAGGAGTCTCTGGGAAGTGGGGCTCTGTGGCTGCTACCCCGTGGAGTGAGCCAGTCCCCACCCACTCTTCTCAATCCCTGTGTGGTCATTTACCCGAGAGATCACCCGGTTTCCTCTGTCCCAGTTGACCAGAACCCTCTGCACATCGTGGATGTTACTGATGTCCTGGCCAGGGCCCAGGCCTCCACCTCACGAGGGGCTGTGAACAAGACAGCAGCAGACCAGATTTTGCAAGCCTGAAATAGTTTATGGCCAGGCTGAGGCAGGGAGGAAGGAGGGCATGGCCCCAGGAATGCAGCAGGAATGCCCGGAGGCCCGTTCTGCCCCACCCTTCCTCAACTCCCCGGGGGAAAGGAGCACAGTCCTCTTAGGCCCACTGGGCACTGGGCAGCAGAGATGGACATGGCTTGAACCCTGAATACTCCTGGGGCGGGGTGGTCACAGGGCCAGTGAGTGGGTATGTATGTGGGCTTAGTCTTCTTCCAGACATGGAGATCATCTCCTTCAAGGAGACCACCTGGACTAGCCCTATTAGTCTATTTGCATCAGTCTTTCCTGCTGGCTTGTCAGTAGCATTGAGGACACACACCTTCGTCACTGTGTGTGTGTGTGTGTGTGTGTGTGTGTGCTTGGAGGGGCAGGGCCGTTTTCCAGCATGATGAAGGGCCTCTGTGCCTTCATAATCTGGGAGCTGCTGGAGGTCAGGGCTTTTGTTTTTTCCTCAGACTGGGAATTCCTCAAGGACTGAGGCTGTCTGTCTCCCACCCAGTGGAAGCCTCAAATGCTTCCCATGGCCAGAATGGGTCGGAATTGGAACTATAAGATGCAGACTCCACCCCCATTCCTGTAGATCCAAGATGGATCCTTCAAGCCTGGCTGGAAAGTGGGATAACCTTTAGAGGGAGCCGGTTGAACTTTGTGGACCACACAACAGCCTCCCAACAGCCTTGGCCTTCTCACCCCATTCACGGGAATACCTAAGGCCCCTACCAATGTGGAGGCAGGGAGGAGCCAGGCTCCTCTAAAGGTTCTGCTGGTACCATACCCTGGGATTGCCCCCCTCAGTGAGTGGCTGACACTCCACTGAGGGGAGGGGTGGGTAGCAGGGTGTTGGGAGTGGACAGGCCATAGTGCATCGGGCCTCTGTCTGCTGATGATACCTACACATTCTTGGGTCTACAGTGGGGCAGTCATCTTCCCTTTCATGTTTGGTTCTATCTCTGGAAGCCGGCAGGGAAAGATTGGAGGCCCAGTGGGGACTGTGGGTAGGGGTAGCCAGGCAGGTGCAGAAGGAGGCAGAGGACTGGTGCCTGGTCAAGGCCATATCCAGCACCCTTGTTTCCCACCAAGGCCCAGCTCTGGTATAGAAGTCACAAGTTGCCAAAACTCTGGCTGGTCAGACCCCACCCTTCTTTTGGGAGCATGGATCTCTGGTCTCTAGAGAGGTCCTTTCTTCTTGGCAGAAAATCTCCTTCCAATCCCCGCAACACACCCCTAGACCAGCCTCAGGGGGTCAGTCTGAGGTCAGGGTTAGGGACTGTCTAAACAGAGTTGGGCCAGTCTGTGGCTAGAATTGATGGGTAGGAGGGAGTACTGAGATCAGGGTTTAGGATCAGGCTCTGACCAGAGTTATGAGTCATCTTGTTTTCTGGGTTAGGGGGATTAGACTTTGGCTAGGTAGGATTAAGGGTCAGTCTGTAGCTAGGACCAAGGGTAAGTCCATACCCAGAAGTAAGGTGTCAATCTGTATCCTGCCTTAGGAATCAATCTGTATGCAGGACCAGGGGTCAGGCTGCACCTAGGATTAGGGATCAATATATACCTAGGATTAAGAGTCAGTCTGTATCCAGAATCAAGGATCAGATTGTATCAGGAATAGAGTCGTTTATACCCAGAATTAGAGGTCAATGGGCACTGAGGGGTAGGGATGTGTTTTGCACTGAAATTGGGCCTATGACTAGGCCACCCTTGCCCAACTGGCCATAGAAGGTGGAGAATACAGTTTGTAGTTCGGGGGGCAAAGTGTCTCCTGATTCCCTGGCTACTCCACTCTCGGTACCCCCTGCAGAAGCTACTTGGGGCAAAGTGGGGAGCTTCATCACTCACAGACTTTGCTCCAGATTGAGAAGCCACAAGAAACATAAGCCTGTGCCCATGGGGACAGAGCACAGTACCCAGGCAAGGTCCAGAGAGTGGCTCAGAGGCAACACTGCCCAATGCTCTGGCCAGGAAGAATACCAAAGGACCCCACCACAGGTGGTGCTTCTGTTTATCTTGTGCCTCTCGAAACTCTTTGGCCAGTAGCTCACTCTGCAAACATTTCCTGAATACCTGCCATGCTTTAGGCCAGAGGTTCTCAAAGCTGAGTGCACAGAAGAATCAACCAGGAAGCTTGTGAAAGAGGCTGTCTCCTGGGCCCCATCCCCAAGCGTTCCAGAGTAGAAAGGCACCAGGGGCTGCCCAGGAATCTGCACTTTCTATTTATTTTTATTTTTTGAGTTGGAGTCTCACTCTGTTGCACAGGTGGGAGTATAGTGGCACACTGATGGCCACTGCAGCCTCAACCTGCCGGGTGATCCTTCCGCTTCAGTCTTCCAAGTAGCTGGAACTACAGGTGCATGCCACCACGCCTGGCTAATTTCTTGATTTATTGTAGAGATGAGGTCTTGCCAGTTGCCCCTGGGCTCAGGCAAACCTCATGCCTCCCAAAGTACTGGGATTACAGGTGTAAGCCGCTGTGCCAGGCAGGAATCTGCACTTTCAATAAAGTCCCCTGATGATTCTGTTGTGATAGTTTTAAGACCATACTTTTGGGACTAGTCCTCAAAAGCCTTATCAGATTAAAAAGGACTGTGGGGCCGGGCGCAGTGGTAATCCCAGCATTTTGGGAGGCTGAGGCATGAGGCTTGCCTGATACCAGGAGTTTGAGACTAGCCTGGGCAACGTAGTACGACCTCATCTCCACAAAAACATAAAAAAATTAACTGGTCTGGCTAATCCTGGTGGCACGTGCCAATAGTCCCAGCTACTCAAGAGGCTGAGGCAGAAAGATAGCCTGAGCCCAGGAGGTCAAGGCTGCAGTAAGCCATGACCGTGCCACTGCATTCAACTCAGGCAATAGAGTGAGACTCTGACTCAGAAAAAAAAAAAAAAAAGGATGTGGGAAACACTCATGCCGTGTGGTGAGTTCAGCATCAGGGTGGGTGCAAAGGGCTTCTAGAATGAAAATGTGTGCATGAACATTTTCACAGAAGACCTAAGAAGACCTTGTGAGGCAGTAACAGTGAGTTTCTGTCTCATTTTTTACCAAAACATTGCTCGTCTCGTTGCAAGAATTGTATGAAACGTACCTGTTTAACCACACTAAAGTGTTTTCTTGCGATTGGCAGGGTAGAATTCAGGCAAGCATACAAAAGATTAGCTCTGAGAATCAGGTGTAAAGCAAAGCATAATTAATGCATTAGATGAGGCAAAGGAAAAGAATGCATCTAGAAATGCTGTCTTAGTACAGCGGCAGAAAGGGAACAATAAATGGCAGTCATTATTATTAATAACTTACCCATTGTCTACAAACAATCACCCTGAGAAACACTGCTCAGGTAGTGCAGTCAGCTTGTCCCACTCTCCGCTGCATGACTCCCTCAGCTAAGAACTTTGCAGTTGGTGTATTGTAACTACAGGGTGTGTGTTTTTATTTCCCAAATATTACAATATTGATGACGCTTTTGCAGGCAGCACCCTTCTCTCACCCCCACTGCCCTTGGTTAAGAATCCCAGTGTTGAAGTGCTCAGTCATTCTGAGGACCTTACAGAAGGCAGGGAGGCTGTAAGGACAAGTCCCGCCTCTGGGGTTCACTGCCATGTGCCATGCTTCTGGAAGGTTCCATATGCTTTTCTTTGTTTAATGTGTTCATTCTTCCCTCTCAGAGTGAATGGACTTCTAGGCCTGCCCATGGGGCGGGAGCTTGAAGTATTGTGCTGTTCAGAGGTACACGGGAACTGGACCATGTCCTAGGAGCTCCTGGAGACCACACCCTTCCTGGTTGCTCCTGGGATTCCAGACCCTCGTGTGGGGAGAGCTGGAGGTGACCCTCCACTCCTCGAGGCTGGGCTGTGGACCACCCGATCGCAGACCCCTCAAATACTACCAGGAAGTTTTTACATGTATCCCAGTTCAAATTTACTTTGTTGGTTTCAGGCCAGAGTTTCCGAGAGGTATGGGGCTTCCTGGACTTTTCCAGCTGGCTGGGACTTTCCCAACTCCCCTGGATACTCCTAACCTTCAGAGACTTCCTCCTTAGGGCATTTCTTTATTTCATTCATTTATTAATTCAACAAACATTCATCAACACCTATTAGGCACCCAGTTCATGGCTAGGCATTGGGATTCAGAGGTAGAAGACTTGGTTCACAGTGTAGACAGGTGGACAGGCACAGAAGCAGATCATTTTTCTCTAGTATGATGTGTGTGCCAAGGGCTTAGGGGGCATAAGGATGGGGACCTGATTCAGTCTTCGGGTTGGTATAGAAGGCAGGGAAGTCTTCATGAGGGAAGCAATACTTTAACTGAGGTTTTTATTTTATTTTATTTTTTTGAGTAAGTGTCTCATTCTGTTGTCCAGGCTGGAGTGCAGTGGCACGATCAGGGCTCATTACAGCTTCAACCTCCTGGGCTCAGGTGATGCTCCCACCTCAGCCTCCCAAGTAACTGGGACTATATGTGTGTACCACCATGCCTGGCTAATTTTAAAATTTTTTTGTAAAGATAAGGTCTTGCTATGTTACCTAGGTTGGTCTCAAAATCCTGGGCTCAAGCAACCCTCTCACCTCGGCCTCCCAAAGTGCTGGGATTACAGGCATGAGCCACCATGCCTGGGGGACTGAGTTTTATTTTATTTTATTTTATTTTTTGAGTTGGGGGTCTCACTCTGTCACTCAGACTGAAGTGCAGTAGCATGATCACAACTCTCCAAAGCCTTGACCTCCTGGGCTCTGGTGATCCTCCCACCTCAGCCTCCTGAGTAACTGGGACTTGAGGCATGTGCCACCGTAACTGGCTAATTTTTGCAATTTTTTAGAAACGGGATCTTGCTATGTTGCTCAGGCTGGTCTTGAACTCCTGGGCTCAAGTGATCCTCCTGCCTTGGCCTCCCAAAGTGCTGGGATTACAGATGTGAGTCAACGTGCCTGGACCCTGAGTTTTAAATTAAGGATGGAGGAGAGACCTGGGGAGTGTTCAGGCAGAGAGAATAGCTTGAATATAGCCTGGAGGCTAGAAACAGTGAGGCCAGGGCTACTTTAGAAGCCATCTGCTAAGGGCTAGATCCTGAGGTTCAAGGCAGGGAGAGTGTGGGGCTGACGCTGGAGGGGCTTGTAGGGGCAAGATTACAGCAGTGTGCTGGGGAACTGGGGCCTTATCCTAGGGGAAATGGGTAGCCCTAGAAGGTTCTAGCTGGAAGGGAATGACCTGATTAGATATGTCGACTTGAAAGCATCCAGAAACATCAGGGCCTTATGTACCTTTCCTGTTGCTATGGGTTCTGTGCATCCGTCTTCACAGAGCATTCTGGGAAGGTGAGCTGCCTTAAGACCTGGACAGTGTCACAAGCCACTCAGCTGTAAAATTTTGGGAAGAGAAGGCTTCCAAGACAAACAAACTCACTGTTTGAATTCCGGCAAGGCACTGAGCCTGCCTTAGCCGCTGTTGCCTTATCTGTAGAATGGGAGCAATCTAATATTAATGGCCAAGGGGTGTTGAGAGAGCCTATATTAGAAATTGTCAGGGTATGCAGTTTAGGGGAGGGTGGAGGCCAAGTTCATCCTGAGGATGCAGTTGAGGGGCCAGAGTCTGGTCTCCCTGCTTGGGGCCTGAGCCACCCTCTTCACTGCTGCATGAGCCACTGTCTATGACATCCTGCCTTGTGCGAGGTCTGAGGACAGAACCTGGGGAGCTATGCCCATTATAAACAGTTGCGTCCTGGGTTTCTCCCGATGACCCGGTGCCTCGACCCTGTGTGATCTGTTGCTGACCAGGCCCAGAGCAGAGATGAAGAGGAGAGGGGCCTTCCCAGCTTCCTACAGACCTCACCACGTGCAAGGCCATCTGATTTTAAGCGAGCTGTAAACCTACCACCTCTCTGGCAATTCCAAGCTTCTGGCCAGCAGGTGGCCAGGCTGCCACTGGTTGGAACAGCCGGGGCCCAAATCTTAGACCAGGCCTACCTGACCAGTGGGGAACCCAGACTTGTGTCTGGGCCTGGTGGGATGGGAGGAGCTCCAGGCAGACAGCCAGGGATACTGGGTTCTAATCTTGCCTTCCCCACTACTCCCTGTGTGACTTGGGGTGGGGCCCTTCCCTTCCTGGGCCTTAGTCGCCTCAGCTGAGCCTGAGGAGTTTGGTCAAGATGGGCCAGGGTGTCTTCTTTCTTGGTGTTCCGGGAGTCTGAGTTGCTGTCACCTGGATGCCCTCCAGGGTTGTGCAGCCTCTTCCTAGCCTCGGGAGAGGGGGCAGGCCAACGTCTCGGCATTTACTGAGTTCCAATTCCAAGTCCAAGAGCAAAACACAGGCAAGAGAACAACTATGCTTGGTTAAACATGACCTGTGTAAGAGTAGGGAAGATCATCTTGGATCTGACTTGGAAGCCTCCAGTTGCAGCTTCATTCATTCATTCGTTAGTTCAATGAAATTGAAGAATGAATTAAAGTCATTTGTTTAACAAATATTACGTGGGTACCTAAGCCAGGCACTATGCCAGGACCTGGGATTTGTTAATAAACCAGATAGGTAGAGTCCCAGTCTTTGTTAGAGCTCTGGGCTGGCCTGGTCTATTTTTCCTGGGAAGTTGGAGTACAGCTGGCCCATGGGTGGTATTGATAATAAGCCCCAAGTCTGTGGGCCTCTGTCCACCCTAGCTGTGCCAAGCATCCTGTCCTAGCTGCTGCTGGGGAGTTCGAGGAGAAAGCATATGCCTCCCTGCCTCCAGGAAGCTCCCATGTTGTGCAGACCCCTGACCCCTGCCTCTGGAGCTGGGGGGGATGCCGGTGAACACTTTGGGGACCCATAGAAGCTGTGTGTCAGCAAAGCAAGGTGCTGACCCAGACGACTCTGGGGGAGACTGGAAAGCACTACCTCCTCTGGGGGCCTCTTCCCTGGCTTTTGGGCTAACACAGTGCTCAGTGAGAAGGGTGTATAGGTCAGGGGTTGGGAGAATGGAAGACGGCCTTTGGGTCTGTGGAAGTAGTCATCCCCCGGGAAGGCTCTGGGGAATTCTAGAACCTGGGAAGGGAGAGGGGAGGCTTCCCTGGCTCACATGAGCCATTGACCCCTCAATGTTCACAAAGCAGGACCCCCACACTCAGCAGAGGCAAGGATGGTCATAGGACACTGTCCTGCCCTGGTGAGCTTGGCCCACAGTGGGATCCCTTCGACAGGGATGATGAGGTTCTGGATCACATCTGCCCTCCCTTTATGCCTACTGCCAACTCAGCCATCCGCTCTCCCTGCTTGGCTTTTCAAGTTTGCAAGGAAGGGATGCTGAGGCCCATGACAAGCACCTTGCTCTGCTGCCCTCAAATTCCTCATGCCAGGCTCTTGCCAAGGTCAAAGTGGACAAGCACTGACAGCCCCCTTTTCTTCCCCTAGAGATGGGGAAGGAGGAGAGGGAGACCCCCAGCCAGATAGCTCCTGGGCGGGAAGAGGACATGCGCCTCACCACTGGAACGTTCTTTGAGTCAGCCAAGGTCTTCCTATTTCCAAGATGAGTATAAGCCACAGTTTAGGGATCCCTTATGCACAGAGGGTCTTGGGGTGCGATGCCAGGCTTCCAAAAGGTAGGGGGAGGACCAATGTAGAGGTGTGTCTTTATTAACAGCTAGTTGCCTCAAACATCCCCCACTGGAAAGTTCTCGGGGCCCCTGGGGCGGGGGGCGCGATTGGAGGTACATTGGTAACCACCAGCAGAGGCTCCAGTCTGAGTGATGAGGGGGGTACGGGGGAGGCTGCGGCCGTTCCTACCACCTTACGCAAGAGGCAGAACAAAGGGGCTTTGCTGGGAGGTATTATAAGATTAAGTGGCTGGGTCCAGGACAAACTCAGCAAGCCCCTTGGGACCTGAATTAGCAATAGCAACTGAAAGGGGGGAATTAAAGCTCCTGGCCTTCTCGCAGAGGCCCACCCCCTTCAATCCCTGCCTGGGCCTCCTCACCGAGCTAATCTGCTGCGTTGCCTGAGTTCCTGCCTGGGGCCTGTGTGAGGGGCCGTTCCCTCCTCCATCCAGAGGCAACCAGAGTCTTCCTGGGGAAGGAACTGTCTGACCCCTGACCCTTGGCCCCTGGCCTGTGGGCATAGGCTCTGAGCAGGCTGGGTGGCCCAATTTGGACTCAGAGCTGAGTCCAGCCTCTCAACTCGACGCTGGCTGAGCGGTGAGTTTGAGGGGAAATCACTGCTCTTCTTTGGGCCTCTCCTTCTTGCTAATAAAGTGGGAATCGGGCCATGGACCCAAAGTGCGTCCCAAGGGGTCTTCACACTGGTTCCATCAGCCATGAGGGAAGCTTCCTCCCAGTCACATGATGCTTGATGGAGAGGAGTGTCCCCAGCACAGCTGGCATTTTGGAATCTCAGGCTGATGAGCGTCTGATCTGTTTTTAAAAAGATGGTATTCAGACTCCCATGATCTGGCCTCCACTGACCTTCTGAGATTCATCTCTTACCACTCCCTGTGTTATAATATAAGCCATGGTGACAGCAAGCGATGCTCACACTGTGACCTCTTCCCTTTGAACCTTTGCCGCTGCCCTTCCCGCTGTCCGGAGTTCCCCCACCAGACTGCACCAATGCTCAAGGCCACTCCAGCAGCACCCCTGGATGCCTCTCTCACGCCCCTCCTCACTTCTTTCAGTGCATTTACTAATGTAACAACATGACTGCGTCTGTGTTTCTCTCCCTAGAGACTGCAAACATCTCTACAGCCGGGGCCTCGACTTGCCAGCACCAGAACAACTGCTGGTGCACAGGGGTGCCTGGCCACGCGGCACCAGGAGCACAGTGGGGGCTGGGACACCTCCTGTGCGCTCACAGCACTCGGGGGAGTCAAGGACGACCCAGCAACACTGTTATTGACTTGCCGGTGTGTCGCAGGCAGAGGAGAGAATTAGTACAGGGAACATGAAGACATTCGTTGGGGGGTCTGTAAGTAAGTAAAGGCTTCTGGAAGGGGAGACCTAATGTGATGGTGAAAGAGCATTCCAGGCAGAGGGAACCGAAACTGCGGGTGGGAGCCAGATCGAGAGGGTGAGACCGGGGCTGGGGTGGGCTGGCCAGCCCTCATGGGTCATGGAAGGGATTTGAGACCTTATCCCGAGAGCAATGCAAAGCTAGCTATTAAAGGGCTTTAGGCAGGCGAGTGAGCGAGGGGGTGAGATTTGCATTTCTAAAAGATCACTTTCGCTGCAGTGTGGAGAGTGGATTAGGAGGAACAAGAGGCTATTGCTGTCGTGAGAGGAGACAGAGAGGGGACTGGACAAATTGAGAGATTTAGGGTCAGAGCTGACAGAACTTGGAGATGGACCGGATTTGTAGGGAGAGGGGGCAGAAAGCGGGCTCCCTGGTTTCTGACTCTCGCCCCTCAGGGAGTTGGTGGTGCTGGCCAGACTGCACGTGTGTGTGTGTGTGTGTGTGTGTGTGTGTGTGTGTGTGTGTGTGTTTTGTGTACTATGGGCCACGTGAGCCACAGTGTGGGCAGGCATGGGTGCTGGAGTGGCCTCCCCTCTTTAGAGCAGCCCTCTTCACTGAGCCCCAGGGGTGGGAGTGTGGCAACGGTGCAGCTGCCCTGAGGTTCTCCACTGTCAGTGTGCCAGGACACCCCTGCACGTGGGTGGGAGGACACTGAAGCCCACGTAGCGCAGATATTACCTGTAGGTATGCTTACTCTGAGACTCACACGTAGATTTACAGTCAGCTCAGATATAGACGTGGGCTGTGTGCACGTGCGCCTACCCAGATGCCCAGGTTTACATCGAGGGTGGCCCAGGCATGTTCATGTGCACATGTGTATGCAGATCTGCTAATGATGGTCATGACTAACGTTTCTTGGGTGCTTGACACGTGTCAGGCATTACTTTTTCTTTTTCTTTTTGTTTTTTTTTTGAGTTGGAGTCTTACTCTTGTTGCCTAGGCTGGAGTGCAGCAGCACGCGCACAGACACCTCAGCCTCTACCTGCTGGGTTTAGGCAATCCTTCCGCCTCAGCCTTCCAAGGCATTATTTTAAACACTTCACATGAATGACTACTGAGTCTTCACAACAACCGTATGGGATAGAAACACATAACTTTTTTCTAAAGTGTATTTGTTTGCTTGTTTATTTATTTTTTGAGTTGGAGTCTCACTCAGCCCAGGCTGGAGTGCAATGGCATGATTATGGCTCACCACAGCCTCAACCTCCTGGATTCAGGCAATTCTTCTGTCTCAGCCTCCTCGGTAGCTGGGACTACAGGTGAGCACCACCATACCTGGCTAATTTTTTTTTTTTTTTGTATAGATGAGGTCTTGCTATGTTGCCCAGGCTGGTCTCAATCTCCTGGTCTCATGGAATACTCCTACCTTGGCCTCCCAAAGATTACAGGTGTGAGCCATCACACCTGGCCTCCTTTTTATTTGTTTATTTTTTTAAAATTTTATTGAGATGTGGTCTTGCTATGTCTACCAGGCTAGTCTCTAACTCCTGGTCTCAAGTGATCCTCCTGCCTCAGCCTGTACTGGAATCTCAGGCATGTGTCTAGCCACAAACTATTTCCATTTTAGAGGTGAAGAAGCCAAGGCCCAGAGACATTACATGTCTTGCCTATGATCGTGGGCATGGCAAGTAAGTGGTAGAAGTGGGATTTGGACCCAAGCAGTCCGGCTACAGAGCCTAAGCTCCTTGTGATGACACCATTTAGTGTATCTACCTCTGATGCTCAGCTGCCACCTAGTACACAATCCCACAGAGACCCAGACATTGGCAGAGTGCACTAATAGTATGTACGTGTGTACTTACACATATGTATGACACCTGCACATGTAGGCACCTAGAGATTACACAGTGCATACTTTGAGATAAATGCACACATATTCATGATAAAGGTACAAATTGCTGCAGAGATATTTTAAGTGCACACACCTGCACATTCACATGCATGTAGCACATGCATTCAGCTCACACAGGTACATACATACACATGTGTATTTGCAATGCACATATATGCAATAGCATGCAGGCAGTATGCACTCATGCACACATACACCGCACATGACCACACAGGCACACACCACATAGATGCACACAGCACACTCAAGGTCACTTGTACTCACATGTGGCAACATGCACACACAGCTCACATGCATTATGTGCACTTTCTCACTTGTGTACTACACACAAGTAGGTGGCACATACTTGCATGCGCATGAGGCACACACTTGTGCAGTATACACAAATACAGACTCACTCTTTCTCACACAGGGCAATTTATGACCATCCAAGCCCATGTCCGGACTTCCCATTAACATTAATGAGGTGATGTCGCCCGGGTATTCGGAAACGCTTGTCCTGCAGGGGTGGGGGGAGAGGGTGGCGGCGAAGCGGAGAGGACAAGGGAGGCCACGGTCACAGAGGAACAGCTAATTATCCGGCTGGCCAAGGTTTGATTGTTTTTCCCACGGCTTGCCTCACTGTCCCCAGCCCAAAGCCAGGTTCTGGCTGCACCAGAGGGTGTTAGGGGCAGGGGGCAGGAACAGGGCAAGGGGTTGGGGGAAGGAGGGCAGAAAAAAATGACGGGGGGAGGCGGTGACTGACCTGAACTTCAGTGCTATGCCCGCCCCCAGCCCCTTTGCCTGGAGCTGTCTGAATTGTTTCCTGAATTGGTTGAGAATTCCTGAAGTCTTGTGTCTCTGTGGTTCTTCCCTCCCGACAGTCCTTGGCAAGAGCCTTGTCTCAGTCACATTTGACATCTCCATCCAGGAGGGTTTTGTTTGCTGACCCAGGGGCCACCAAAGGAGCCCTGTCCCTGGGTGACAGCCTCTGTGTCCAGCACAGTTCATGGCGGTCATTCCTTCCCTCCTGCGTTCACCCTCTTAACTACCATTGACTGATCCTGGACACCATCCTCCGCAGCTCAGTAACTTCCTCCTCGATCTGCATAAAGCCTTTTCCAAGCTGGAGTGTGGGCTTCCCACGAATGCCTCAGTCAGAGGAATGCCTCCCAAGCCTTTTGTGCATTAAAATAACTCTGGCAAATTACAGTAAGTGCAGTAGGAGCTTGCCTTTGCAACCCTCTTCCCTGCCTACAGAGAAGCCTTTCACACGCTTGATTCCTCTGCATGCTCAGCAGTCCTGTGAGGTTAGCAGGGCAGGTATAACCATTCCCATTTCACTGATGTGAAAACAGAGGCTGAGAGACGTTCGCCTGTGCTCTGTGGATCACATGTTCTTCACTTATTTGCGAAACTCCCTCCCCAAATGTGAAATGTGTTAGACTTCACGTGCTTCTGCGGGACGTTTTGTTAAACCCCCTGAGATGCCTGGTGAGGTCCTGGGGCAGAAGGTGAAGACCATGGTCCCCGGCCACAGATCAGAGACTCTGGGAGGAACCTGGGTGGTCATCCTGTTCCCCATGTCATTTCATAGATGGGGACATCAAGGTCTTCTTGAGCCCAGATGGCACAGGATGACTGCTTGGGGGCTCCAGATCAAAGATAGGAGGGCCTCCACAGAGCCCAGGCATAGACACTGCCTCGAGGTAAGTCCAATCTGGGAATTGTGAGCTCTGTTTTCTTTTGTTTTTGAGTCAGGGTCTCACTCTGTCGTCCAGACTGAAGTGCGGTGGCATGATCACGGCTTACCAAAGCCTCGACCTCCTGGGCTCAGGCAATCCTTCTGCCTCAGCCTCCCAAGTAGCTGGGACTACAGACAGGTGCCACCACATTTGGCTAATTTTTTGATTATTTGTAGACACAGGACCTCACTATGTTGCCCAGGATGGTCTTGAGTTCCTGGGCTCAAGCAATTCTCCCACCTTAGCCTCCCAAAGCGCTGGGATTACAGGCGTGAGCCACCGTGCCAGGCCATGAGCTCGGTTTTCTAAACAAGGGAAGCTGGAGCCCTAAAAGTCATCAGGGCAATGGTACTTATTTAACACCTGTGACTATATTATTAAACCCTTAGCTTGGCACAAGACTTGGCAGGGGGCATATGGACGTAGCTCTCAAGGATTTAGAGTCTGGCGGGGATGAATGAGTTCCAGACTCGCTGTCACAGAGCCTGGGTCTGAGTTCCGTGACTTAGAGGGCCATTCATTTTGTATAACTTGGAAGGAAAGCCACTTTAACCACTTTAACCTTGCTAAGCCTCAGTATTCTAATCTGTAGAATGGGGACATTCCTTCCTCCCTTCAAGGCTGTTGTTATAGTGAGATAGATGAAATGTCTGTCCCAGGGCCCCTTGCAGACATGACATGCAATATACGTGTTCTTTCCCTCTCTACTTCCTGCCAGACTCCTCACTACCTCACTTCTTCTCCCTCCCTCCCTTCTGGCCACTTTGCTCATTGTTGACCGCCTCATCTGAAACCTCGGAACTCTTGGCTTGGCTTTGTTGACTGTCCCCACCATGCCCAGCCCTATCCTAACTTGAGTGGGAGGCCTCTTAGGAGGGGTGTGGAGCAGCACCTGAGAACTGGGGTCCACAGCTGTCGTGTGTCGTCTCTCATGTCGCCCCCCCACCACACCCAAGGAGACCCGCAGACACCCCTTGTCCCCTCACAAACCTGGCTTCTTCAGTCTAAGACTCTGCTTTTCCAGGGAAGGACTCACGCTACCCAGCTAGAGGAGCCTGAGGGCTGGCGGAGAAACTAAAGTCCCTTTTCCATGTCCTGAGCTGACTCTTGGGAGAAAGCCGTCAGACCTGAGCAGAGAGATATACCTACAGATCAACAAGCCCTACCTAGCATGCCCCGTAAGGGGGTGACCTGAAAGCCCGCCCTTCAGGGGACACTTGCGCCCTACCAAACTCTGCAGTTCAGCTCTGTTAGGTAAGGATAGAGGTGGACAGCTGTGACAAGGAGTCTCTTTCTGGCTGAACAGAAGTGGCCACTGATGAGTGGGTGAGGTCAAGGTCTGTCTGTCAAGGCTCTGTACAGCCTGAGCAGTCTCCCCGTCCCTGCCCAGGCTGGAGGGGTGAGCACCCAGTTGGGGACAAAGACTTCTGGGTACCTGCCCCTGCTGGGCCACTGCCTCCAACTGACCTGCCCTGTGCTCTATGGACTTCAGTCTCCTGCCCCGTGAAATGGGTGAATAATACCTGTGCTGTCCCCAGCCTAATTACACTGGAATGTTATGAACATGTCATGAGCCTCGGAATGAGAAACACTTCTAAATGCCTGCGGTCCCATTCAGATGGATGGAGCTGGATCCCTGGAAGGGTTGGATGGGGCCATGGGGTTCAGGCTAGTCCACAGCGTGTTCCTGGCAGGCAGAAGGGCTGCCCTTGCCGAGGGGCCACGCTTCACTGGCCCTGCCCCTCCTGTAGCCTTTAAGCTGAAAAAATGCCAACTACACAGAGCCAAAGGTGCCTCAGAATTCTCCGTGGGGCAGCAGGTTCTACCAATGCCAACAGGGAGAGCTGGTGGCTGTCTGGGCACCCTGGTCAAGACCCCCGGGCTCTGCAGTTTCCTTGGGAAGGTGGTCTGGTGGGAATCTCAGTGCCCCGAGTTCAGGACCTGCCCTGGCAAGAGCACCTTGGAGGGTGGGGGGCAAGTGAGTGGGGGTGCCTAGAGACAGTGGGTTGGGAGGGGCCCAGCCAGGAATGTGAGCAGGGAGAGCCGAGTGTGGGAGCAAACTGTGGCTGGTATGGGGGGCTGGAATGTGGATGTGGGGAGGGGGCACTGGCTCGGGGTGAATGAACGGGTAGGTAGGGGCAGCAGGATTGCTTCCCGGGTGAGAATCTCTCACTGGGCTGTGAACCTGTCCCCCAGCCTCAAGGCCACATTTTGCCAGCATGGGGCATGGAGTTGGGTTGGGAGGGGGCACCGGGCACTGGAACTCCTCCCTGACCCCCAGACCAAGCCTCTGTGCTTTCTCGAGTCTCACCTTAATAGCTTGAAATTGTAACAGGGACAGCTGAACTCTGCCCGCTGTGGGCCACATGTCCCTTACACCTAAAGCTGAGGATTTCTTCCCCAAAAAGCGCCTGGAGTGCTTGTGTGCACAACTCTCTTCTGAAAATCGGGGGGCAGGAGTACCAGGCAAGAAGCCTGCTGGTTCCATTCGCCTCCTTGCTGTGTGATTGAAGGCAAATTGCCTCCCCTCTCTGATATCTCAGGTCTCCTTATCTGTGCAGTGGGGACAAAATAACCTCTGTCCACCGCTGCAAGGAGTGTGGGGCCACTGAAAGAAACTGACAGGGCCCCGAGGTGGTCTCTGTGGGAGGGGCACTTTAGTGGGACTGGGTGGGGGAGGAGAGAGGGGGCCGGACAAGGAGCTTGTGCGCACTCCTTCCGCCCAGCTCACTTAACAATAAGCACATGATTTAATGCAGCCAGTAAATCCTTTTCCGCCTCGGCTTCTCAGCTACCGCACGACAGGCTCATAATTCAGTTTTAAACAAGTCTGGGATTAGGGCTGCAGCTGTGGGATGCAGGGGGTGTCTGTGCATATAGGGAGTGCATCTGGCCCAGTGGGTCCAACCACGCTGGGCAGAGGCCGGGGTGGGGGTGGAGTGGGTCCCTGGAGCTGGGAAGGAAGCAGGCCAGTTGGTTCTCAAGGGGAGGCCTCACAGCCTGGGGGAGGGCTTATGGCCTTGCCAGGGACTTGCTGGAAGCACAGAATCTCAGGGCTGGAAGGGACCTGAGACTCCATCATGCAGCCAGGTATGGGCTGCAACGGGCCACTTTGGAAAGCAGGGGAAGACGGAAGCCATGATTTTGGTCTCAGTTTTCACATATTGAATCCATTTGAAGCAGCCAGCTTTTAAATTCCCACAAGGACTTTTCTTCTGTTTTAGTCTTTCAGAAGCCGAGGGTTAGGAAACAGGGATGGAGAGGGCCTCTGAAGCCCCCGCTCAAGGATGGAGAGGAGGAGGTGGGTGCTGCGGAGGCAGTCTTCAAGACCAGGAAAGGCAGCCTGCGGAGTTGACCAGGATTAATACTACGGGGAGAACAACTAGGGCAAGGCCCTCGAACCCCACACCTTGTAGCAATAAGAGGGCTGCTCTGGGAAGTCAGGAAGTGAGCTCCCCGATACAGGAGAGCAAGTGAGGCGTGTGTGATTACCAGCCAGCCGCCAAGGAGAAGACTCAGCATCACGGAGTCAGCGGCTGATGCTGCATGGATGAACCCACACAACTATGCACTCAGCCTGCCCTGGTTCGGATCCCAGCTCGCCAGTTACCAGCTGTGTAGGCAAGGCACTTCATCTCTCTGACACACTTGATATGAGGATTAAATAAAATAAGAATTCAATGATGGTTTGTCCCATTCCCCCAGAAAAGCCCCTGTGATTCTCTACTCCATAGCAATGAACCTTTCCCAATAGACTGGCTTGATGCTTGCCTCGGGGGCGTTGTGGGGTGTTTGCCTTGGGGTATAGTGGGATGTTCACCCTAGGGTACAGCCTCAAGGCATGAGGGGATGTTTGCCTTGGGGTATGGCAGGAT